>JAOXNR010053947.1:0-13344 GCA_028571225.1 Parsonsia alboflavescens | reverse complement strand
ATTTTGCAGCCAAAGTCTGAATATATCCTCAATCATAAACAAAATTCATCAAAAATTATATATTATTATAGGTTTTTCTATAAAATAATATATTTTATGATTTAAATAATATTTGCATGTGATAACAAATGTTATGGAGCTTTTTTTTTTTTATTATTCTACCTAGGAATAAGTAAATCTTAGTTTAATATGTTTGTCAATCTAGCGAATTATTTATTTATTTTTTTATATTTGCAAAGATATGGAGCCTGTTAGTGGAAGATGGTCTTTCCAGCATAGTTGTGTTATGCCTCCTGGTAAGACTATGAGTTGTCATTGCAAGTATTCGTGAATAGCAAAGGTAGTTGACTTGGTCAGGTGCCACAGGGTAGAGGAGCGATTTAGGAGGAGTCCATTCGGACACATGTTGGAGCTACCCCGATATGCCAAATGTTTTTATGCCTATGCTACAACTTATGTGCTTAGACGGGAGGTTCACCTCCTCGATGCTCTCCCCTATAGATGTGGTTCCACATCGAAGGTAGACTACATCGAATAGGGCCTCAGGAGTATGCCTTGATCATCGGACTTTGATTTGGCCCGGTGGATGAGAGATTATAGGGCGGCAGTTGTCGAGGCACTCTGCACATGATAGGTTATTGGGGCCCATTCCACTGACCTTGACACAAGCCCTTGCCATTTTTAGCTCGATGGATGTTGGATCGCTGAAGCAGGATGATGTCCTTAGGCTTGGCTATAGCATCATCGTCAGATATTGGCTGTTGACACATAAATCTTCAACAGTCATTCCGTATTACGTGTGGTCGATCCTTGAGGATTTGCCAACGGCTGAGGTATTTCCCTGGGGCACCATGGGATGGAGCATGACACAGTATGAATTCTAGCACGCCATTGTTGACGCGTCTAGGGTGACGAAGAGGCATTTATACGGTAATGCCTGGGGGATACTGGTATGACTTCAAATCTACCATATTTTGTGAATTATTATGATTTATATTTACCTTTTGGTCCTTATTGATGTTTTTTCTTTCAATTCAGTGGTAGATGTACACCCACTTCCCGATCCTATGGCCATATTTGTGATCTGATGCTCTTGTCGAAGCTTCTAGACCTGGCGCTACACAGCATCGAGGTGCCTTCTTTTCCAAAGGCCGATTTACTCCAGTTCCAGAGTACAGTGGCATCATATATTAGATAGGGTAAGCAATCAACCTTTCCACTTGTGTTTTTTTTTTAATTAAATTTTAAAAAATCAAATGTTCATTAAACTAAATTACGATGTTCACAGGCATCTGCTTCATCACCATACATTAAGCCATATGAGCAGGAGAGGCAGATGCTCTATTGCACTGATTTTGATGACCTCCCATATATTCCACCTGTTTGTTGGGGGGCTTCGAAGCCCAACTCATTTTGGCAGGTCGTCCGATAGCAGCCACCCCTCTATGTGATTATAGAGGTTGGTCTAATGATAGTTGAATTAGTAAATTGTAAATTAAATAGAGATGATTTATTGTGTGTTTTATATCTGTTTTATTGTCAATCACTTGCCTCGAGAGTTGGGGAAGCCAAGATCCTAGGGGACGAGGAGGTTGAGGAGGAGCATGTCGAGGAGCGATGTCCATCTCCTGTGAGATCCGAGGGTCATTGGGCGGATGAGGACCACCGCAGGTGTTTATTTCTTCATGTTTGTTAAAATCAAGCATTCAATTCAATATGTATATCTATTATAATTTATGTTTAAAATTATAGCATGCTCGCAAGAAATTTGGGAGGCCCTGTCGTCCTACTCCTACTGGCGACGAAATGATGGCCCAGCTTAGGAATCTATTGGGAGAGTTTGAGGAGTGGGTCTATGCCCAAGTTAGCAAGCATGTCGATGCCCGCTTTGTGGAGCTGCATAAGTGGGTGACTGGTCAATTGGAGCAAGAGGAGCACACGGCCCTGGCTCGGCACACGGCTGTCCTTCAGCAATTGGATGAGCTAGAGCATAGACAGAGCCGGGGGCAACAGGGTGGTCAAAGATCTTCTCCTTCACATCAGGTTAGTATGTGCTGTGCAATTTGAATTAGTTAGCTATTGGCATTGAAATTAATCGTATTTATTTTCCTTGAAATTAGCAGGAGCAGTGGATTGTTCCCCGGCTTGATACAGTCCCACCTGCTCCATTCGAGGTGGCAGATCCACCTACTCCATTGGAGGGAGATTGATGCAGGTGAAATTATGGAAGGCTGAAAATTCTTCCCTATTTTAAACTTCACTCGAAAGTTGTAGCAGGAAAAGAAATTCAAGAACAAAACGACAATGTTCCTGAAGAAACTCTGAAAGAGAAATCTTATTGAATAATGTAAAAAAAAAACAACCAAGCTGCCTCTCCCAAAGAGAAGTCGCCCTTAAATAACAAATTACAAAACCTAAACCTATTCGGAATTCAAACCCTCGGCTTATTCGGAAAGGATTAACGAAATTACAAAAAGACCCCTAAAAAATTAACAAATTACGAAAACACCCCTAAAAACACAAAATCATCCTGAACTCCATCAAAATGATTTCGGATAGCCAAAAAAGGCCATCATAGCATTGCTATGACTATTGATCGTTGGGCTGTTCCAAGTCACCCAACCAAATTTGAGCAGCCCGTCTTGGGAATCGTGCCTGACAGCGTCGAACAGGCCTAATCAGGCTCGTATTCCTTGTAGTCGCTTAGACCTACGTAGACCATTCATCGTGGGCTTGGCTGGTGTAATGGGCCCCTGTTCCCCTTGGTCATTCTCCTTATCCAACTCTGCTTCAGGCTCCCCCTCTTCCAAAGAGTTTGTCCTCAAACTCTGTTCCCCTTGGTCATTCTCCTTATCCAGCTCTGCTTCAGGCTCCCCCTCTTTCGAAGAGTTTGTCCTCAAACTCGGATTGTCTCCATGGAAACGACACAAATGTTGCACATTGAAAACATTAGAAATACTAAGATCATCCGGCAGCCCAAGCTTGTAAGCATTAGTTCTAAACTTTTCCAAAATATGGCAAGGGCCGATCTTCCAGTCTCTCAGCTTATGATTAGTGCCCAACAGAAATCGTTCTTTGGTCAATGTCACCCACACGAGATCTCCAACCTCAAACTGCACATCCCTGGGTGCCTGATCCACATATTCTTTGTAACTGGTATAGGCGGGTTCCAAGTTGGACTTGACGGTCCCATGGACTTGCTGCAAATCAACCAGCCGCTCTTTAACTTTCTTGGAAGCAGTACTGGAATCTGGTATTGCAAGATCAATCAAGCTCCTTGGATTCCTACCATACACAATCTGAAAGGGGAAATACTGAGTAGAAAACCCTCGGTGGTGGATTTCCGTCGGATTTAAGCTGGAAGTTCTCAAATTTAACGGAAGTCTGGCGCCAAAAGAATTTCTAGATTGGAAGAGTGTCGTGGACGAAATCTTCACGTTAAAAGAGGTCTTGGCCAACAAGAAAGTAGCATTGGTGGCAATTCGGTTTACGGACAGAGTTGCGGCGTGGTGGCAATCCTTTAGATATCATCTTTATTTAGCATATTTGGACAGGACAGCTCTAATGCCGACCTTTGAAATGTCACAATCTACCTCGAAGATTTTCTCGAAATTTGGTAATGCTAGCACAGGGGCACTGGTGAGTTTATCTTTGATCACTTCGAATGCTCGTTGTGCTTCTTTCGCCCATACGAACTCCTTCGCATTGTATAGATTCGTCAAAGGGGCCATGAGCACACTCAAATCCTTGATGAAATGCCGGTAGAAACTAGCAACCCATGAAAGGACCTAACCTCCGTAACACTTCATGGTATAGGCCATTCCTGGACAGCCCGCACTTGTGCTTTTTCAGGATGAATTCCCTTTGTTGAAACTACAAACCCTAGAAAGACTAGACTATCCAAAAACCAAACACACTTCTTACAGTTGGCATACAAGCTATGCTCTCTTAATGAAGCCAGAATCAACCGCAAATGCTGTAAGTGTTCATCCTCTGTCTGACTATATACCAGTATGTCATCGAAATAAACCACGGCAAAACTATTCAAGAAAGGTCGCAATACCTGATTCATGACTCTCATGAATGTGCTTGGCGCGTTCGAGAGACCAAATGGCATAACGACCCATTCGAAAAGCCCATCTTTTGTTTTGAAGGCTGTCTTCCATTCATCTCCCTACTTGATCCGTATCTGATGGTAGCTACTCTTCAAATCAATTTTTGAAAAGACTGTCGCCCCGCTAAGCTGATCCAACATGTCATCAAGTCTTGGAATAAGGAATCTGTACTTAACCGGGATGCGGTTTATGGCCCGGCTGTCAGCGCACATCCTCCAACTACCGTCCTTCTTTGGCACCAATAAAGCGGGTACAGCATAGGGATTGATGCTCTCTCGGATATACCCCTTGTCAAGCAACTTAGTTACTTGGCGCTTCAATTCGTTGTGTTGTTGAGAGAGTCTATAATGGGCTTTGTTTGGGAGAATGGATCTCGGAACTAAATCAATTTGATGTTGTATATCATGCATGGGTGGTAGGCCTGGCGGCAACTCTTCCGGAAGCAAATCTTCAAATTCTTTCAAAACTCCTCTCACCTTTTCTAGCACGGCAATTTCCTGGTTCTTTTTTGTCATAGTCACCCATGTAGTCAACAATAATGTAAAACAGACCTCAGCTTCCCCAACCTCTTCTTCGAACTCCTTACGCAGCAAGCAAATGTTGGTCTTCTTTCCCTCCGTAAAGCTATCTCGCATTGGTTGCAACACGACCCTCTTAGCTCCTCTGTGGACCATGTAGCAGTGAGTGAAACCATCGTATGAAACCTTGTTGTCATATTGCTAAGGCCGGCCTAACAACAAATGTGTGATATCCATAGGCACCACGTCATAGTAAACAACATAGCTATATTGCTGCCCAATTGAAAACTCCACTCAGCATTGCTAATTTACCTGAATTTTCGTCTCCTTATTCAACCATCCAAGTTTGTAAGGCTCGGTGTGGGGTTTTGTCGGTATTTGAAGCTTCTGTACGGCTTCTTGTGAAATCACATTCTCACAGCTTCCCGTATCTATAATGACTCAGTAGACCTTACCATTAATGGTGCAGCGAATGCTGAATGTGTTCCGACACTTCCAATCCTCATTGGTTTTAGGTGCTAAACAAATTCATCGTAAAACCAAGCAGTCTTCTCGGACGTCTTCCGACGCAACCACACTCTCCTCGCCTTCTTCCAACTCATCAACAACGTCTTGGCCTACAAATTCCCCTTCCGCGACATCTTGGATCAACAACTAAGATTGAATCCTGGGGCACTCGTAGGCATAATGTCCTTTCTGCTAACAACGATGACAAAAGATATTTGCCTTATTAGATGGTGGACGGTTTTGAACTTGCCATGATCATGGTTTCAGTTGCACAACTGTTCGCCCCTGTTAAGTGAATGGAATAAAAGCTCTGGACGAAGAAGGAGTGGTCGCCGTTGTGTTTCGGGGAGGGCTAGAAAATCCTCTGCCAAATGTCGTACTTCTTCCGCCAACCCTAGCTAAGCTCCTTTCCACCACTTTAGCCTTCGTCTGCGCTTCGGTGATGTTCCCGAAGGTGTGTACCTGCAGGGCATCCTATATTGTTGGTCGAAGGCCATGCAAGTAACATGCCAACAGTTGTTCTTACATCTCACGAAGCTGGTTCCTTGCAACTATCCGATAGAATTCCAGCATCTATTCCTCTACACCACTTGTACCCTGCGTCAAACTCTGCAAATTTTGAAAAAGTGGCTGGCGATTATTGAAAGGTAAAAACTCACAACTCACCTCCTTTTTCGGTTCAAACCAATCATCCATGACTGGAAGTCCGTCCAAATAGGGCTGATATCTAAGGGATTGCCACCATGCCGCAACCCTGTCCTTAAGCTGAATTGCCACCAATGCTACCTTCTTGTTGGCCGAGACGTCTTTTAAGGTGAAGATTTCATCCACGACACTCATCCAATCCAGAAATTCTTTTGGCGCCAAACTTTCGGTAAATTTGGGAACTCCCAGCTTAAATCCGGTAGAAATTATTTGTTGGAACATACGGCTCGCGATCGAAAACCCTTGGTGGTCGATTTCTGCCGCCTCTTCTGCCCCTTGGGAAAACCCTCGGTTGTTCTCTCGTTGGCAGTTCGAACTCCTCATCAACATCGACCCTTGTTCCTCTTACCCTCTGGCGGGTTCTTGTTATGCAGGTCGTTCGTTCACCACCAACCGCTGCATCATTCGGTTCAAAGTTTGCATATGTTGATTCTGGTTCTCTAAGATCTCCTACATGGTTTGGTCACACTCTTCCCTGCATCTGCACAATTCTTCCAAGATCGCAGCCACAGTCGGATCCATGTTTTCGCTTGACATCTCCAATCTTTGCTTTGATACCAACTAACGCAGGCGGAATTATGGAAGGCTGAAAATTCTCCCCTGTTTTAAACTTCACTTGAAAGTTGTTGCAAGAAAAGAAATTCAAGAACAAAACGACAATGTTCCTGAAGAAACTCTGAAAGAGAAATCTTGTTGAATAATGTCAAAAAAAACAACCAAGCTGCCTCTCCCAAAAAGAAGTCGTCCTTAAATAAAAAACCTAAACCTATTCAGAATTCAAACCCTAGGCTCATTTGGAAAGTATTAACGAAATTACAAGAAGACCCCTAAAAATAATAAATTATGAAAATGCCCCTGAAAACACAAAATCACCCGAAACTCCATCAAAATGACTTCGAGTGGCTGAAAAATTCCTTGCAACATAGCATTACTGTGACTATTGATCGTTGGGCTGTTCCGAGTCACCCAGCCAAATTTGAGCCCGATCCGAGCTCGGGCCGCCCGCCTCGAGAATGATGCCTGGTAGCTTCGAACAGGCCAAATCAGGCTCGTATTCCTTACAGTCACTTGGTCCTATGCAAACCATTCGTCGTGAGCTTGGCTGGTGTAATGGGCCCCTGTTCCCCCTGGTCATTCTCTTTATCCAGCTCTGCGTCAGGGATGCCATTAAGAGGGAGGGTACACCCGCTCCAATTAGGAGTGTTGTATCTGACGCTGTTGTTCAGGTTATTCATGACCTAATTAGACAAGTTAATTAGTTTTATTTTTGAATTTCAAATTTAAATGTCATGTTCAAGTGTCTTTAATTTAATTTTGTTACGTTCTAATGATTAGATTTTAATTTATTTCAAGAGGGAGGACGTGCCGTTCGAATCAAGGTTCGGGCTACAAGCCTCATGTCTCTATTCACAGACCCCTCTCATCATATAGAGTCAAGGGGTCCAAAAAAGAAGCCCAAAACAAATGAAGGGAGAGGCAGTTCCGATAGGGGTGTCAGGGGAGGACTCCTTGTTTCTTGGAGTGGACAGTCCCCGTACCCAGAACCGCTTAGATAGTTTCTGCTCTTCGGGGGAATCAGAGAGGTATTTAGATGCATTATGTGAATACAATTTAGCTTTCTCTTCATAATTAAGTTGTTGTGTCCTTTTTAGTGTGAAGGAGTAATTATTAATATTTCCTAACATTTGTGGTTTTTTTTTTGTTGGTAGTCGCTCGATGGGGGGATTCTAGTCCTTTGATGGGAACTTTTTGAGTGTCGTTCGAGATTGCACTCAAGAGCTGGAGGACCCACATGTCGATCAGTTCATTAGAGGGCTCCGATGGGCAGCTACATGCCATCCGGCTGCCTACCCTATGGCAGGGAGATTCGCCATTGTCCCACCTTATCTCTTCTTAAGTATTTTTGTGTAATTTTTATCAAGTGTATAAAGTATTTTGTTCATATAATATCGTTTAAATATTGCTCAATTTGTAAAGTATGCTTCATTCCGCGTTCGTTTCTGCATCCGTTGGAGGGGAGCTTAGGACCCACAAGTTCGATGATGGTTCCATCGACTGGGTGAAGGGAGTCGAAGATGACGATGAGGTCGCCTAGTGGTGGGTTAATGAGGTAATAAACATATTTACTATTTTTTTTATAAAAAAGTTACATTTCATTTTAAAAGAATTTAATATTTCCCGATGTATTTGTAGGTCTTAAAGTCATGTTGCTACAAGGGTCACTAGGTACTCCTATGGATCACGTTGAAGAAGGTGAAGGTCACTCTATATGATCTGAGACCAGCACGAGATAAAATAGTTGAGCCACAGAGGATGGAGTTGATGGATTCGGTTTGTAGGATGTTGCATTCTCCTTTGGTACAGGCCGGCTATTATTCCAATATGGGAGTTGGTGCCCCACCCCTCAAGTTCGTATATGAGTTTTTGGGCATTAAAGCCCTCCCGAGTCAACCTAACTCAACTAACTGTGTAGCATACATTGCACATTACATGATGTAGCTGCTAAGAGGGTCTATTGGGAAGATGATGACATCACTGGACGATATTCCAAATGCACCCCAGTGCATCAGGGACGAGATGATATTGATCATGCTGGAGTACAACAACATACAATCCCAATGATTGTTTTGGATTATATCATGTTTGTAGTTTTTTGGATACATGTAAATTATGTAAATAATATTACTTGTTTTGGTTACATTGTGTAATTAAAAATAATATGAAAAAACTATAGGTGATGAATGAATAATATGGAAAAAAGTTCAAGCAACATATACAATTGGGGAGATGAGATCTGAGTTTGAAGGAGGGAAAAAAGCTTTGTCAGTTTGAAACGGTGGAAAGTCGAAATTGTATGTATAAGGTCGGTATAATGATCCTAAGGTCGTTATTATCATCCGAAGGTCGATGCAAGGACTTGGCCAATTTCACCTCTTAAAAGTCTTTCTTCGACCTTCAGAGAATAATACTGACCTTTGGATAATTATACTGACTTTAGACATACAATTTCATAGGTCGGTATTATCATCTGAAGGTTGATGCAAGGACTTGGCCAATTTCACCTATTTATTTCTTTCTTCGACCTTCAAAGGATAATACCGACCTTAGGCATACAATTTCGAAGGTCGGTATTATATGTCGAAGGTCGATGCAACTACTTGACCAATTGAAAAGACCTTCAAAGGATAATACCGACCTTAGGCATACAATTTCGAAGGCCGGTACTATCTGTCGAAGGTCGATGCAACTACTTGACCAGTTGAAAAGACACCCATGCATGCATGGTTGAGCAGTTGAAAAGGCATGATTGATTCCTTGAAGAGAAATGGCAGTCGAACGGTAAAGTTATTTCCTTATTTTCCGAGTTGCCGCCCATCCCTCAAACAAACCAAGACTCAGCATTGCCAACTCCACCGTCATCTTCCTTTTCTTTGGGTCTGAGAATCCTGGCCATGCATACTTCCTTGAAAGTCTCATGTCATTAGTCCAGCTCACCCCCGCATCAAAGAGTCCGGGCTTTCTCCCTTCTCAACCAGACGAAGGTGATTCAGGCTAAACCTATTGTCGGAGTCAGAGAACAAGTTTAGTTCTTATCTTCTTCAACTCTACTGTCACTGTCATCATGTTCGACAATGCACAGGTAAGGTTTTTTTTTTCCCCCCACGTTTAATTTCTTTTTTTTTCTCCCTTTCAATGATCGTTTAATTTCTTTACCTTTGAAGTGATAGTGTTAATTAGAAATTTATGATATTGCTGCGGTGTGCATTGAATTGAGGTTTTTTTTTCAATTAAACACGAACAGTTTGCTTGTGTTTTTTGGTATTTTTTTAGGTTTTTTTTGACAGATGTTCTTATGATTTATGAAATGTTGAGACTTTGTATGCAAGACATTGTTGAGACTTTTGGTTTGAGGAATTATAATTTTTGGGTTGAATTGGTGGAAGGTCGGGATGACCCCACTGAAGGTCGGGTTTATCATTCAAAGGTCGAAGGAAGACTTGCAAAGTTGAAAGTTGGCCAAGTCCTTCTTCGACTTTCAGATGCTAAAACCGACCTTCAGCCCATAGTAACAATCCTCAGTGGGATTATCTTGACCTTTGATAAAATTTTTTTATTATTATATTTTGAAGTTTGCCAAGTCTTTATTCAAGCTTTGACTGTTAAGCCCGACCTTTGATTGATAAACCCGACCTTCAGTATAACCTCCCAACTTTCCACAAGGTCGTCCCAACCTTCAGTGATAAATATTATTATTTTTATACTTTAGATAATATTATATTATTATAATTATTTAAATTAAATAAAAGCTTTTACTTTTTGCAAGTGATGATGACATCATTGATTACCTGACAATGTATTATCACATCGACTAGCAGAATGGATAGTACTGCTACTCATAGTGTTAACTGAGCAATATCACTACTACTCCGCTTCATTTTTTTTTGTTTGTTTTTTTTTTCCTTTCTCTTTTGTGATCTCATTGCGTTGGTACTGGTAGTATATTACTACTAAATTAATTAATCTGTTACGAATATAGTGTTAATTTGAGAATAAATTATATCATCTTTTATATTTCAATATATAAAATAAATATAGTAACAAAGATTTTTTTTAATTAGCGTTGTGCCTTCTGGGAGCACACTTAGCGTAGATGCTAAGTATTCATGGGGCACTACAGTAAAGGACACAAAGAGTGTATTTCAAGACCTGACTGTCACGGGTCTATGTTTCCTTTGTGCACTGTCCAAGTATTGAGGGAGGTGTTCTTGCCAAATTCAGATTTACTAAAGATAAGTTTGCTTTGTAAATCCGATCTTGGCAAAGACATCTCTTTCCTGAAACTTGGACATGCACAATGGAAACATGGACCCGTGACAGTGTTCATGGTTTTAGAGAAACACTTATTGTGTTACATTCCATACTCAAAATAAAGAATTATCTGATTATAAAAAATCCTAGAGCTGGTAATTAGTGCCTTAGAAAAGCGAGTTACTGTATGAATTATTTTTTATCAAATTTTCAATAACTGAACCCCAGGTTAGTCCATATTTGTATTAGTTATTTCTTATTTTGAGCAGCGTTTAAATTATATAAATGAAAATGAAGTAATATCACTTGTTTTATTTATATTGTGTAATAAAACATAATATAAAAAAAACTACAAGTGATGGTTAACAAACATGAATAAAGTACAGGTCATGGTAGGGAAAAACAAATATTCAGATAATTACAAGTCAGGAATATTATTATTCTCTGATCGTTACAGGAAAGTCAATAAGGTTTGACAGTGACAGTGACAGTGACATGTCTTTTCAGTAAAATAGCTATATAAACAATTGGGAGATGAGATATGAGTTTGGAAATGGGGAAAAGGATTTTTGGCAGTTTAAAATGGTGGAAGGTTAGTAGATGTATTCGAAGGTCGGTCTTTTCCGTCGAAGGTTGATGCAAGCACTTGAAGGTCTGTTTTTATTTTTTTTCCAAGTGTAATTTCTTTGTTTGTTCCCCTTCAATGATCTTTTAATTTCTTTGCTTTCGAAGTGATAGTGTTAATTAGAAATTTATGAGATTGCTGCGGTGTGCATTGAATTGAGTTTTTTTTCCAGTTGAACATGAACAGTTTGCTTGTGTTTTTTTTTTTTTTTTTAAGGTTTTTTGGATTTTCTTATGATTTGTGACATGTTGAGACTTTGTATGCAAAATGATGTTGAGACTTTTGGTTCGGGGAATTAGAATTTTTGGGTTGAATTGGGATTATCCCACTAAAGGACGGGAGGATCTACTAAAGGTCGATATTATGGGCTGAAGGTCGGGTTTTTCATTTGAAGGTCAAAGGAAGACTTACAAAGTTGAAAGTTGGCCAAGTCTTTTTTCAATCTTCAAATGCTAAAATCGACCTTCAGCCCATAATACCGATCCTCAATGGGATTATCTCGACCTTCGGTGAAAATTTTTTTATTATTATATTTTGAAGTTGCCAAGTCTTTATTCGACCTTTGACTCTCGACAAAGATTTTTTCTAATTAGCCTTGTGCCTTCCGAGAACACACTCAGTGTACATGTTAAGTATTCATGGGGCACTGTAGTAAAAGGACACAAAGAGTGTGTTTCAGTACCCAATTGTCACGGGTCCATGTTTTCTTTGTGTGCATGCACAAATATCCATCGGTGCTCTACTACATCATCGGTATTCTTACCGATCAATTTTGTCAAGGAAGCCATTATTTATTTTGCAAGACTGCTTTTCTTTTTAGCATCAGACTTGCAAGTCTCAAGATAGAAGTTCTCGGCAAATTCGAATTTACGAGGCATAAAATATTATATAACTCATTAGTATCGAAATAGGATGTCCAAGATGAGATTATCTTCCTGCCTGGCCGAACTGTTATCTCAGTAGGCTATTCTGGTTGTGCAGTGTGTGAACTTCATCCAGGATCAGAATGTCAGGCATCTCAAGGTCTCATTCGGATGTGTGGCATTCTGATCCTAGATGAGGTTCACACTTATTGGGTTACATTCCACACTCAAATAAAGGATTCTTTGATTAAAAAAACATCATAGAGATAGGCAACTTGTGTCTCGGAAAAAGCGAGTTTAACTGTATTTTTTTTTTATGAACTGCTTCATTTGTTTCTTTACTGTAGAGATATGGATCCCATCCAGCATACCCTTCAGTTTCGACACGATCCGAGACAGGAGGTCATTTTGGAGGGTACCTGGCCCGACGAGATGTGGTTCTTCATTGGAGGCTGGTTACATCGATTTTCTTTCCCACATACAACATTTATAACACCGATTTTTTAAATTTTGTTTGTTCGGAGCATGTAAGAAAGATATTACCTTTAATCTTTGTTGTTAAGTAGAAGGTTGGATTAAGAATTTGAAAAATGGGTTTTATGGATGTTGGGGGGGAAGCCATATTAATAAAGCCAGAGGAGGAACTAGGGAAAAAACAATGTTTGAAGGAGCTTGAAAATCTGGAATGAAAGAAGATTTGATGAGACTAGAAAAAGAAAACTCGGAATTAAAGATGGAAAGGTTGGAGACTAAAGGAAGTTCCTTCAACCTTTCCGTCTTTAGTTTCGAGTTTTCGGTTTTTAGCCTCATCAAATCTTTTTTCATTTCCAGATTTTCAAGCTCTTTCAAACTGTGCTTTTTCTTTAATTCCTTCTCTCGCTTTATCAATATGGCTTCAACCAACTTAAATGCTTTTTGTTTAAATGAGAAAAATAGTAACCTCATTAGCTCAGGTGTTGTTGAATTTTCAGTAACTTTCCCCCAGGTCAATTCATATTTGTAATAGTTATTTGTTAAAGGTTAGTGGGATCAAAGTTTGAATAAAAGTTTTGAAAGAGAATAAAGAAATGCACCCATAATTCTTTTTTTCTAAATTTTTTTTATGACACAGTACTTCATTTTTTCTTTGAATTAGAATTAAAGAATTATTGAAACAAAAACAAAAGAACTACTCCTAATCATATAAAATGAATATGAAGATA
>JAOXNR010053946.1:0-13346 GCA_028571225.1 Parsonsia alboflavescens | reverse complement strand
CTAAAATCAACTACTTAATTTTGTTATTTGATCAATGATTATCCCCATGGCAATTGACCTACGGATTGTTTCTTGTTAACAACTTTCTCATCTTTATTCTCTCTTTTTAATTCTTTGTTTAACTTTATTTTATAAACTCTTTTAAAGATTCCCCCCTTTTTTATTAATTGGTTTTATTTAAACTGAGATTCAATTCCTTGTGGGTATGACCCTACTTGCCCTAACTGCATTAGTTTTGGTAGATAGGTTTAAGTTGTTCGTGTTACGACGCGCGACCAATAGCCGAGGCTGATGAGGCCGAGTTGCTGGTTATCCGCAAGACCATGTTCTCCAGGTTCGAGGAAAAAGATGAGCAATGTAAAAGTATCTTTCACACCCGTTGCACTATTGTGGCTAAGATTTGTTCTTTGATTGTTGATAGCAGTAGTTGTAATAATGTGGTTTCAGTTACTTTGGTCTAGAAATTGCAGCTAAATACTATGACACATCCGGCCCCCTCCAAGCTACATTGGCTTAGTTCCAAGAGTGAGCTTCAAATGGATAGACAGGTATTGGTTTCTTTGTCTATTGGGAAATATTATTCGGATGATGTATTATGTGATGTTATTCCCATAGAGGCATGCCATGTATTGCTTGGGAGACTGACGCAGAGTTGGATAAGGAGAATGAAAAAGGGGAATAGGGGCCAATTACACCAGCTAATCCTATGACAAGTAGTCTACACATGTCCAAGTGAAAATGATCCTAATCCGGCCTGTTCGATGATGTCGGGCATGATTCTCGAGGCAATTGGCCCAAGCTCGGATTAGGCTGAAATTTGATTGGGTGACCTGGTACGACCCAACGAACAATAGTCACTGCTATGCTATGATGCAGGGCCTTTTTCAGCCATCCAGAGTCCTCTTGATGGAGTTTCGGTGTTTTTATGTTTCTAGTGGTGTTTTCATAATTTGTTATTTTTAGGGGTATTTTTTGTAATTCCATTATTTTTTTCTGAATAAGACTAGGTTTTGATTAGGTTATTTAAGGGTTTTTTTTTTTTTAAGGGGTAGCTTTTGTTGTTTTGACATTATCCTATAAGATTTCTCTTTTCGAGTAGGAACATTGTCGTTTTATTCTTGAATTTCTTTTCCTGCAACAACTTTCAAGTGAAGTTTATTACAGGGAAGATTTATTAGCCAATCATAATTCCATTTGCGTCAATTGGTATCAGAGCAAAGATTCGAGATATCAGGCGTATACATGGATTAGACTATGGTTGCGATCTAGGAAGAATTGCGTAGAGGCAGGGAAGAACGTGACCAAACCATTTAGCAAATCCTGGAGAACCAGAATCAATAGATGCAAACTGTGAACCAAATTATGCAACACTTGGTAGTGAACGCACGACTTAAGCAACAAGAACCCGCCGGAAGGCAAGAGGAACAAGGGAGCGATGTTGATGAGGAGTTTGAACTGCCAGCGAGAGAACAACCACCAAAGGTTTACCCGTGGGGTGGAAATCAGAACCCTACGGTTTTGGTTCGCGAGCCATATGTACCGTGATGGGATGTAGGATTCAAGCTAGAAGTTCCTGAATTTACCGGAAGTTTTGCACCACAAGAATTTCTGGATTGGATGAGTACCGTGGACAAAATCTTCACGTTGAAAGAGGTCCTGGCTGACAAGAAGGTAGGATTGGTTGCAATTCGGTTTAAGGACAGGGTTGCGGCGTGGTGGCAATCCTTTCAATATCAGCTCTATTTAGACGGACTTCTCATCCTGGATGATTGATCCAAACTGAAAAGGGAGATGCGCCAAGACTTTTTGCCTTTCAATTATTGCCGGACAGTTTTTCAGAATTTGTAAAGTTTGATGCAGGGTGCAAACAGTGTAGAGGAGTACACGTTGGATTTCTATCGGATGGTTGCAAGGAACCGGCTTCGTGAGGCACAAGAGCAGCTTGTGGCACATTACTTGCATGACCTTCGACCAGCAATTTAGGATGCCCTATAGGTGCACACCTTTAGGAACATCACCGATATGCAAACGAAGGTGAAAATGGTGGCAAGGAGCTTGGCAAGGGTTGGCGGAAGAAGTACAACATTCGGCAGAGGCTTTCCATCCCTCCCTGAACCACGACAGCGGCAAGTCCTTCCTCGTCCCGAGCTTTTAATCTGCCTGCTTAACAGGGGCAAATAGCAGTGCAACCAAATGAGGGATCAGGGCAAGTTCAAAACCGTCCACCAACCAATACGGCGAATGTCATTTGCCATCGTTGTCAGCAAAAAGGACATTATGCCTACTAGTGTCCCAGGGTTTGATCTCAATTGTTGATCCAAGATAACGCGGCAAGGGGGGCAGGGGAATTCGTAGGAGAGGAAGTTGATGATGTGTTGGAAGAAGGCAAGGAGTGTGTTGTTGTGCCTGAAGATGTCCGAGGAGAGTGCCTGGTTTTACGCGGATTTATTTAGCACCTAAAGCCAATGAGGATTGGAAGCACAGGAACATATTCAACACCCGCTGCACCATTAATGGAAAGGTTTGCCAAGTAATTATAGATACGGGAAGCTGTGAGAATGTGATTTCTCAGGAAGCCGTACAGAAGCTTCAATTGTCGACAAAGCCTCACACCGAGCCTTATAAGCTTGGGTGGTTGAATAAAGAGATGGAAGTTCAGGTAAATCAGAGGTGCAAAGTGGAGTTCTCAATTGGATCGTAGTACAATTGTATTTTTTACTGTGATGTGGTGCCTATGGATGCCGCACATTTGCTGCTAGGCAAACCTTGGTAGTGTGACAACAAGGTTTCATATGGTGGTTTCACTCACTGCTACACAGTCAATAGAGGAGCTAAGAAGGTCGTGTTGCAACCAATGTGAGCTAGCTTTACGGAGGGAAGGAAGACCATCATCTACTTGCCGCGTAAGGAGTTGGAAGAAGAGGTTGGGGAAGCTAAGGTTTGTTTCGCTTTATTGTCAACTACATTGGCGGTTATGACAAATACGAAAGAGCAAGTTAAGGTGCCGGAAAGGGTGAGAGGAGTTCTTAAAGAATTTGAAGATTTGCTTCCGGAAGAGTTGCCGCTAGGCCTACCACCCATGCGTGATATACAGCATCAAAGTGATTTAGTTCCGGGATCCATTCTACCTTACAAAGCCCACAATAGCCTCTCTCCACAGTAGCACGACGAATTGAAGTGTCAAGTTGCTGAGTTTCTTGACAAGGGGTACATCCGAGAGAGTATCAGTCCCTGCACTGTACCAGCTTTATTGGTGCCAAAGAAAGATGGTAGCTGGAGGATGTGTATTGACAACCGAGCCATAAACCGCATCACGATTAAGTTCCGTTTTCCTATTTTGAGACTTGATGATATGCTGGACCAGCTTAATGGGGCGACAATCTTTTCGAAAATTAACTTGAAGAGTGGCTACCATTAGATATTCATCAAACCGGGACATGAATGGAAGACTGCTTTCAAGACTAAAGATGGGCTTTTCGAGTGGGTAGTTATGCCATTTGGTCTCCGGAATGAGCCGAGCACATTCATGAGAGTCATGAATCAGGCATTACGACCTTTCTTGAATAGTTTTACTATGGTTTATTTCGATGACATACTGGTGAATAGTCGGACAGAGGATGAACACTTGCAACGTTTGCGGCTGATTCTGGCGACATTAAGGCAGCACGACTTGTATGCCAACCATAAGAAGTGTGTTTGGTTTACGAATAGTCTAGTCTTTTCGGGATTTGTAGTTTCGACAAAGGGAATTCGTCTGAAGAGGCAAAAGTTCGAGCTGTTCAGGAATGGCCTATACCACGAAGTGTTACAGAGGTCAGGTCCTTTCATAGGTTGGCTAGTTTCTACCACAGTTTCATCAAGGATTTCAATGTACTCGTGGCTCCTTTGATGGATCTGCATAAAGCGAAGGAGTTTGTGTGGATAGAAGAAGCACAACGAGCATTTGAGGTGATCAAAGACAAACTTACTAGTGCTGCTATGCTAGCATTACCAAATTTCAAGAAGATCTTTGAGGTTGATTGTGACACTTTAAAGGTTGGAATTTGAGCTATCTTGAGCCAAGAAAGGTGGCTTATTGCATTTTTTGAAGAGAAACTAGGCGGAGCTAAGCTGAATTATTCAGTTTCGGATGTTGAGTTCTATGCTATTGTTTGAGAACTTCAGCACTAGTGGCATTACCTCATTCAAATTGAGTTCGTGCTCTATTCGGACCATCAAGCTTTGAAGTTTCTTCATTGACAACATAAACTTCTTGACTGACATGCCAAGTGGATAACAATTCTGCAAGAATTTACTTTCACCCTCAAGCACCAGTCGGGTGTTATGAATAAAGTTGCAGATGCTTTAAGTAGACGTGATTTCTTGCTAAATATGATGAAGATTGTCACTTTGGGGTTCAAAAGCCTGTGTGAGGATTTACGGAGTGATGCTGACTTCAGAAGGGTAGTGTGAGATGTGGAGTGATTTCATGCTCCATGATGGGTATCTTTTCCGAGGTAATCGCTTGTGCATATCTGATACATCATTACGCCTTTTAATTGTCCAAGAATTGCATGTGCAAGGTCATTTCAGCAAGGATAAGACTGGTATTGTCAAAAGTGCTCAGAACTTCGTGAAGAGATGCGCAATTTGCCAAATATCAAAAGTGAGTAGCAGCAATCAAGAGTTATATACTCCATTGTCGATTCCAGACAAGCCTTGGATGGATGTGTGAATGGATTTTGTATTAGGGTTGCCGCGGACACCACGGGGGTTTGACAGCATATTAGTGGTGGTAGATCGTTTCAGTAAAATGCCAGTGTTTATGGCTTGTAAATCCACTATGGATGCTAGCAGGATAGCTGACTTATATTTTGGCAAGGTAGTCAGGTAGCTTGGCCTACCTAGGACCATTTTGTTGGATAGGGACACTAAGTTCATAAGCCATTTCTGGCGAGAACTTTGGAAGAAGTTGGAGACGACATTGAAGTTCGGTAGTTCCTATGATTCTCAGATGGATGGACAGACCGAAGTGGTAAATCAAACGTTGGGAAATATTCTCCGGGCGTAGGTCAAGACATTCGACACTTGGGATTCTCTTCTTCCCAAGATTGAGTTTGAATTCAATTGCTCGACTAATTGGTCTACTCAGTATTTGCCATTTCAGATTGTGTATGGCAGGAATCCAAGGAGTCCGATTGATCTTGCAATACCAGATTCCAATACTGTTTCCAAGAAAGTTGAAGAGCGATTGGTTGATTTGCAGAATGTTCATACGACCGTAAAGTCCAACTTGGAACGAGGCTATGCTAGTTACAAAGAATATGCAGATCAGACTTGTCAGGATGTGTAGTTCGAGGTTGGAGATCTTGTGTGGGGGATGTTAACCAAGGAATGGTTTCCGTTGGGCACATATCATAGGCTTAAAGGCCGGAAGATCGGCCATTGTCAGATTTTGGAAAAGTTGGAAGCTATTGCTTATAGGCTCAAGCTGCCGGATGATCTTAGTATTTCTAATGTTTTCAAAGTGCAACATTTGTCTCGTTTCCGTGGAGACAATCCGAGTTTGAGGACAAACTCTTCCGAAGAGGGGGAGCCTAACTCAGAGATGGATAAGGAGAATAACCAAGGGGAACATGGGCCAGTTTCACCAGCCAAGCCTATGACAGGTAATCTACGCAGATCCAAGCGACTGTAGGGAATACGGGCCTGATCCGGCCTGTTCGATGATGTCGGGCACAATTCCTAAGGCAACTGTCCCGAGCTCATATTGGGCTTAAATTTGATTCGGTGACTTGGAACGGCCTAACGAACAATAGTCACTACTATGCTATGATGGAGGGCCTTTTTCAGCAGTCCGAAGTTGTCTTGATGGAGTTTCGTGCGTTTTTATGTTTCTAGTGGCGTTTTCGTAATGTGTTGTTTTTAGATGTATTTTTTGTAATTTCATTATTTTTTTTCTGAATCAGACTAGGTTTATTTCTCTGAGTAGGTTTAGGTTTTGATTCGGTTATTTAAGGGTGATTTTTCTTTTGAATTGGCATCTTTTGTTGTTTTAACGTTATTCAGTAAGATTTCTCTATCCGAGTTTCTTCAGGAACATTGCCATTTTGTTCTTGAATTTCTTTTCCTGCGACAACTTTCGAGTGAAGTTTATTACAGGGAAGATTTATTAGCCAATCATAATTCCGTTTGCATCAGAGACCCTGGCAGTATGATTGGGTTGTGACACATGATGGTTAGAAGAATACTTACACCTTAAAAATGCTTGATTGCATCATTACGCTTACACCTTTAAACCCAACAAAAATACGACACTCCCTAGCTGACAAACCTAAACCAAAGAACTTAATTATAGGGATTAACGGTGTCGTGTAGCTAAACACAAAACTATTTTTGCCTTATACATGGTGGAGAGTGACCACGGCAAGGAAGAGAATACACCGAACCAATTAGTTGAGTCTCTCTTAGCCGAATTTGCAAATGTGTTCCCCGATGAACTACGTCATGGACTACCTCCCATTAGGGGATTCGAGCACCAAATAGTCTTGATTCCAGGGGCATCACTACCAAATAAACCAGCATATCGAACCAACCCTGAGCATGCTAAGGAGTTGCAGTTGTAGGTTGATTAGTTGGTCAAGCAGGGTTTTGCAAGGGAGAGTATGAGTCCTTGTTTCATGCCGGCTTTGTTGGTTCCTAAGAAGGATGGTATGTTCAGAATGTCTGTTGACAACATCACTATCAAATACTGGTATCCTATTATGAGGCTTGACAACTTGTTTGATGAATTAAATGGCTCCATGGTGTTCTCCAAGGTTGACTTGAGAAGTGGCTACCATCAGATCCGCATGAAAGAGAGGGATGAGTGGATGACTGCCTTTAAGATCAAGGGAGGTCTTTATGAGTGGATGGTCATGCCTTTCGGCCTATCTAATATGCCGAGTACTTTTATGAGGCTGATTCATGAGGTTCTCTGACCATCATAGGTAAATTTGTTGTAGTGTATTTTGATGATATTCTTATATATAGCAAATCCACTAATGATCATTTGTAGCACTTGAGGTTTGTTTTTGACTTGTTGAGAAAGTTCAAGCTTTATGGCAAGAAGGAGAAGTGCGAGTTCCTATTTCCGAAAGTAGTGTTCCTTGGGTAAGTTGTTTCCTAAGACGACATCAGTGTTGACGAGGGCAAGGTTGAAGCCATTCGGAGTTGGCCTACTCCAAAATCAATTTTGGATGTCTGCAGCTTCGATGGCCTAGCTTCTTTCTACCGGAGGTTCATTGCTAGTTTTAGAATTATCATGGCACCCCTCACCGAGTGGATGAAGGCAGGTCATTTTTTGTGGACTGATTTAGCCCACTAGACTTTTGATGAGATCAAGCAGCAACTTTACAGTGCACCTATTCTAGCCCTACCTTACTTCAACAAGGTGTTTGAGGTTGAGTGTGACGCTAGTGGAGTTGGGATTGGCACAATGATGATGCAGGACAAATGGCCCATAGCTTATTTCAGTGAGAAGCTAACTAATGCAAGGAAGAATTACTCCACCCACGACAAGGAATTTTATACCATTGTGAGAGCTTTGGAGTCACCATTCGAGCCCAAGGAAGTTCGTGTTGCATTTAGATCACATGGCCTTAAAATTCCTCAATGGACAGCAAACCTTGAATCCACGACATCCTAAGTGGGATGAGTTCTTACAATCTTTCACCTTTGTATCACAATACAAACTGGGAGCATCTAATGTAGTGGTAGATGCATTATCTAGAAGGTACCTGATTCTATTTGTTCTTGATGCTTGGGTTTTGTGTTTTGAATTGATGAAAGATAGTTATGCTACTGATGATGAGATGTCTAGTATCATAGTTCATTGCCAGATAGGAGCTAAGGGAGATTTTGTGTTGCATGATGGTTTCCTCTTTAAAAGGAATCATCTATGTGTTCCTAAAGGCCGTTTCCGAGAGTTGCTCATGAGGAAGGTGCATAGTGGCTCCCTTACTGATCATTTTTGCATCCACAAGACAGTGAAGATGTTGAAAGAGCATTTCTATTGGCCAAGGATGCAATCGGATGTGCAGACATTGATCTCTCGTTGTGGCAGATGTCAGCGTGTTAAAAGTCATTTCCGTCCCGGGATGTATACTCCTCTACGTGTGCCTTTATAGCCTTGGGAAGATGTGAGTTTGGATTTTATTGTTGTGTTGCCAAGAACAGTAAGGGGATTTGATTCTATAATGGTAATTGTTGATCGATTCTCCAAGATGTCTCATTTTACTCCGTGCCATAAAACAGATGATGCTAGTGATGTTGTTGGTTTATTTTTCCGAGATATTGTACGTTTACATGGCTTGCCCAGGACTATGATGTCGGATAGGGACTCCAAGTTTCCAAGTCATTTTTTGATGGACTTTGTGGGGAAAACTTGGTACTAAGCTACTATTTAGTACTAAGCTACTGTGTAGCACTTCGCATCACCCACAAATAGACAAACAGACCAAGGTTACCAACCGAACCTTGGGCACCATCTTGCTGTTCTTGGTTAGCAAGAATTTGAAGGATTGGGATCTGAAGCTACCACATGTCGAGTTTGCCTATAATAGATTTCCTAGTGCCACCACCAGGACTCCTTTTGAGGTAGTGTATGGTTTAAATCCCTTAACTCCTTTGGATTTAACTTTTTTGCCCATGGATGTAGTCATGAGTAAAGAAGCTGATGAGATGGCCAAGTTCATGACTAAACTACATGGTGACATCAAGCGGCAAATTTAGAAGGCTAACAGGCTTTCAAAGCTAAGGCCAATAAGCATTGCAAGAATATTGTCTATCAACCTGGCGAGTTAGTGTGGGCTCACATGCGGAAGGAGAGATTCCCATCCAAGCGGAAGAACAAACTTGCGCCATGGTCAGAAGGGCCATTTGAGGTACTTGGTCATATTGGAGAGAATGCTTATCGTGTTGATATTCCAGGTGAGTTTGGAGGGATTTCGGCTACTTTCAATGTGGGAGACTTGTCGCCATTCATGGAGGATGTTGGTTTTGAAGATTTGAGGGCAAATTCTTCCCAACCTGGGGAGGATGAAACGGAAGTATTCAAACCACCTTCAAAGCGCACACAGTCCAAGTCCAAAGAAGGCACCACACCGAGGTTGGTGCATTTTATACCTATCTAATGATTAGGAAACACTTAGGCCCAGTTTAGATTGCTTCATGGGCTGGTCCAACTCTAATTGCTCATTGTTGACTAGTCATTATAAATAGAACAACTAGGGTTTGTTGTAGGGCAGACAAGAAAGACCTTAAGAATATATTTTATTTCTTCTAGTTCAGCCGACCTATCCTGCCTACAGGCGGCATGTTGTTAGTTATTCTTCATTCGATATTGTTCATTGACCTTTTTTTTTCATTTTATCTTTTTACTATTCTGTCAATACTGTTCATCGGGTTACTGTTCATCTGAATTAAAGTTGCGAATTTTTGAGTTCCTGTGATTAGATTTTCTTCTAGAATTCCTTTATTGCCTCACTATTTTATTCTAGTTTCTGTTCTACTGTTTGCCTTATCATTTTCCCATAAAAAAGAACCAAATTAATTCTCTAGCCATCATAATCCCTAATTAAACTCACTCTTTCAGATAATAATAGTATCATCCTTCCTTTAGGTTAACTTGAAGTTCTTTTGTAAGAAGTCTTTTACATTCTTCATTCAATGTTAGTAATCATTCTCTTTCCTATGTAGTACTCAAGATTCGAGGACCAATCCTTTTGAGGTGTGGGGGAATGATGGATGTCAAGGTGCTATCAAGACATTGGAGAACTCATGCAAGCTACCATATGAAGAGATGAGAAGATTCAAGTTCAATTCTAAAGAAGATAGAGCTTCAAGGGGAAATTCAATGGAGGGATTGAAGAGTTACAAGATGAAGAAGTTGATTCATTCTTTTAAAAACTTATACTGCAAGTATATGCATGATACTTGGAAGAGGAAGAAAACAATGTTGGCATTGAAGCAAAACAAAAAAGAACTACTTGATGTTCATGCCAAGATAAAGGAAGTTATGCTTGAAGATGATTGGCAACCTGAAGACCTTCTATTGCATTTAAGAATGAAGACTTATATGAGGGATTAGAAGGCTTGAATACATGTTCAAACATGCCTAAAGATTGTCTAAGATGTGTACCATTTGAAGCCGAATCAAAGCAAGCAAGCAAACGAGGGAGGAAACAAGCTAAGGTAAAGCCCAAAAGATGGGCAACAGGTGCCAACTGGTTCCAGTCAGCCCCAGTTTCTCCACCAAATCAACCGTCTACAGAGGCCAAGTACTAGTCTTAATCGGTCATAGAACCGGTGCCACTATTCCAACCGTGCCAACTTTTGAATTTTTATTGTTTTCTTAGTTTCTTCTTGTTATTTTGATTATGTATTAAATATTATTATGTCTAATTACCCGACCTACAAATTATTAAGTTAATTTAGGACTTGAGGGCTATATATTGTTCCTTATCTTTGTAATTCATAACCAACTTTCATATAATTTTACAAACAACTTTCTCTCTGAGTGAACTTTCTTTCTTTGATCAAACTTGATCTTTGAATGAGTTTTCTCATGAACTTTTCTATTGTTCTTGAGAAACTACAAAAGGGCTTTTCATCTACTTTGGCTTAGGTGTTGATTAGTCTACCAAATCAAGAGATTGATTGATTGTTAGTATTAACAATAGGTCAATCTATTCTAAGGTTGAATCTTTTGATGAGTCTTGGAAATTTTGAGTCATTTATTGATGGATCAAGAGTTGGGCCAAGAGAATGAGAAACTTAAAATTGTGAGCACATCACATAGGATTATGATTAAGCAAGAATGAATGCACTATGGAGACACTAGGTATCTCTTATTATTAGTTCTAGTAGAACTTATTATCTTTGAATAGTTGAATGTTTGATAACATTCAAATAACTATACAAGATAGAATTGGCTAGATATGTATAGTGCTTCATGATCCAATATATATCAAAATTCTATGCACAAAAGAGTTTTTTAGAGCCTCTCAAAAATAAGTCTGGTAAAGCTATTCATGAATTCTCTAGACAGTTGAATGTCCTTAGTGATCATTTAGATAGTTGTAAGAGAAGTGAAATTACCACATAGTCTTATTTATGCGAGACACCTAGTATCTTTTAACAATTTATTTAGTAGTGCTTTTCATGGAGACTCTAGAACAATTGAGTGTCTTTGAGAGCATTCAGAAGTAGAAAAAAAAAAAAACACACACACACACACACACACATTGGCAAGGCAAAATTTCGAAATTGCCAAACTAGAACTTGAGGGATTTCTTGTCTAAACTTGTTGCAATTGCTTGAGTTGAAGTTGATTTGGGATTCTATTGTGTTACATTGCCTATTGTCTATCAACTTTGAAATCAAGGGATTTGAATTAGTTGAAATCATTGATAAATTGGTTAACAATTTCATTGCCCTCTTGGTGTTTGTTAAAATGCCTATTTGATAATTTCTTTGGATTCCTAGTGAATTGCTCTTTGTATTGAATTGGTCAACCTTAACTCTTTGAAACTCTATTTTCTTGACTCTCAATTGAATAACTTCAATTAATCAACTAAGTGATTTGTGTGGATCAATTTGGTGCCTCTTGCCTAAGTGATTTGCCTATTGCTCTTGAGGGTTGATGAAGAACTAGAGTGGAAAAAGGCTTTAGAAGTGAGATCAATAGAGAGAAAAGAAAAAGCCAATTGAAAGAGCGATACATGAGTGAAACGTGAGGACAATTGCTATCCTATTTTCTTGATTGATCTTGAAAGCAAATATGACACACGGAGCTTCACCATCTTCACAAGCTTCAAACATGGGAGAAGACAATGTTATTCTCTCTACCATCTTGGAGAGGATTGAAAGCATGACCACCAAACATGGGAGAGCTAAGAAGGGATGTCCAAACAAGGATGGATCACTTTGAAGGACAAATGGATTCCATGGAGGCCCAACCTCCAATTCCACCTATGAGGAACCAAATACCTCAACGGGGGAGAGGAAGGCGACATCAACCAAGAGCCCAACCAAGGAGAAAGGACTACCATGAGCAACATGCGGAGGCTGAAAGTGAGAATGAAGAAGAGTACGATGAGTACCATGTTGATGAAAGACCAAGAAGGCCAAGGAGAGAGGAAGCATCTGATGAAGATCATCTTGACTATAGACATAGGAGGCGAAGAACAGACGAAGAAGTTGATGGAAATTTGGGAAGCATCAAGTTAACGATGCCTCAAATTTATGGAGGAGATGACCCCAATGCCTACTTGGATTGGGAGAAGAGAGTTGCATCTATATTTGAGTGTCACCGCTACTCCGAAGAGAAGAAAATTAAGTTTGCAATTGTGGGGTTCTCAGATTATGCCATTGTTTAGTAGGATCACCTGGTGATTGTTGGGTGACGACAAGAAGCACCACCAATTGAGACTTCGGAAGAAATGAAGCGGGAAATGAGAAAAAGGTTTGTGCCTAGAAATTTGCAAAGAGACCTCCACCACAAGATACAAACACTCACTCAAGGCTCTAAGAGTGTTGATGCATACTACAAGGAGATGGAGATTGTAATGATAAGGAGCAATTTGGTGACTGAGGAAGCGGAAGGAACAATGGTGAGATTTCTCCATGGTTTAAATCGGGAGATAAGTGACACACGTGAGCTACAACATTATGAAGATCTGGAAGAGATGGTACAAAAGGCCATTAAGATTGAGCGCCAAGTGAAGACTAGGAAGGGATCCTATGGAAGAACCTTTGGCACCTCAAATTTTGGCTCGTCTTCTTCCAAGAATACCAACACTTGGCCCAAGAGGGATCAGGGAGCCCCCAACGTCACCACTAAAGAAGAGATGCCTAAGCCTCAATTCTGTGAAGCTAAGGCAAACTCAATGGGACAATGGTAAAACTCCACTCCAACCTTTTAAAGCTAGAGCAATTAAATGCTTTAAATGTCAAGGCTATGCACACTTTGCTAACCAATATCCTAATAAGAGAGTTATCCTTATGGACAAGGGGATAGTAGAGTCCGCTAGTGAAGCGGAAGAAGAGGGGCAAGAGAATGAACATGGTAACGGGAAGGAAGTTGAGGAGATGCAAAGAGAAAACTTGTTTCATTCTAGATGCATGATCAAGGGAATCTTGTGTAGTTTCATTATGGATTGTGGGAGTTGCGTCAATGTGGCTAGTAAGTATATGGTGGAAGGTTAAAGCTGTTGGGATTTATGCCCAAAAAGGCTATCATTTTCTGAGAAAAATGTAAAATATTATAATCTAAATAAGTAATTTTTACATATTAGCATAACATGCAATAAGGTCCAAATTGATTT
>JAOXNR010053945.1:0-13347 GCA_028571225.1 Parsonsia alboflavescens | reverse complement strand
GAATCTACTTGTGAATTTAAAGGAATATGTAATTGTAATAATGAAGATTGTACAATTAACATGATTAGCTTTAATAAAGTATCAAAAGAAAATAAAGAATTATTTTTTGAGATATTAGATAAAATAGAAGACCCAGAGGTCAAAAAAGAATATTTAGATAAACTAAGAGATTCTATCTTTAGCAACCCAAGGCAAGAAGTATTTAGCAGATTCAAAAATAAAAAAAAAAAGAAATCACATTAATAGACTTAAAAACAGAAATTACACAAATTAAAGAAGAAATAAAAGAGTTAAAAGAAAATGATAAAATACAATCTGAACAGATTAGTACTCTTAGTGAAGAAATTTTAAAATTAAAATTTGATACTAGTAAACCAAAATTAAAAGACATTGATGAAGCAGAAACTTCAACCAAATCAGAAAAGTATATTGAAACAATTAGATATACAATATTTCAAAAATGGTATATACTAATAACAACAAAATTAGGAGATTTTGTTATAACTATAACAACTTTATTAGATTTAGGAGTAGCTCAAAATTGTATTCAAGAAGGATTAATACCTACTAGATATTCTGAAAAAATATCTACTAGATTATATTCTGCATTAGGAGATAAATTAGATATCAACTATCAATTATCAAAAGCTTATATTTGTAATAAGCAATTTTGCTTTACCAACGCTTTTCTATTAGTTAAAGATTTAAATGAGGAAATTATATTAGGAACACCTTTTATTACTCAAATTTATCCATTTTAAGTAGACCAAATAGGAGTTCATATCTTTTACCAAAATAAACGAATTATTAAAACAAAATTGTTCATTTCAAATCTGTGCTTTAGAAAATTTATAATTTATATTTAATTTATTTCCAGACGCTGAATTTAATCTAGTAGAAGTTTTTTCATAATATTAGTAGGAACTATTAATTCTTGAATACAATTTTGGTCCACTCCAGAGTCCAAAAGAGCAATAACTTTAGTTACAAAATCTCCAATTTTCAAAGTTATACGTATATACCATTTTTGAAAAGTTGTTCATTTAATTGTGTCTATAAATTTTATTTTATTTCAAGTTTCACATTCATCTTCAATGTCTTTTAGAGAGGGTTTTGCTTCTTCAAATTTTAATTTTATTAATTCCTCAATAATATTACTAATTTCTTCATTATGAATATTATCATTTTCTTTTAGAGTTTTTATTTCTTCTCTAATTTGTTTTATTTCAAATCTTAAATCTTCTAGAGTAATTTCTCTATTTTTCTATTTAAATTTATCAAATACTTCTTCAATACAAAAAGGCTCTATCTTTTTATCAGAATTACTAAATAAAGAATCTTTTAATTTAGCTAAATATTCCTTTCTAACTTCTGGATCTTCAATTTTTTCTCGTAATTAAAAAAAATTCTTTATTTTCTCTAGGTAATTTCATAAAACTAATCATATTAATTTTACAATTATCCTCAGTGCAATTGCAAATTCCTTCAAATTCACTAGAATTATCAGATTCACAATTTGACTCACTAGTAGAACTATTTATTAATTCATATAAATTATTTTCAGATTCAGATTCAGTTTCTTTACCAGTTTCAGGATTATTAAATATTTGATACAATTTCTCTTTAATATTATCATCTAATTCAAGTTGACTAATTTTCTTCTTTCTAGATGCTAGTTTAGGACATCTGTTTGCTTTATGTCCTTTTTTACCACAAGAGTAACATTTTATTTTTTCGGTATTTTGCTTTTTGGGTTTTCTCCGTTTAAATCTCCTAGTTTTTTCTTTATATTCCCCAGGCTTATATTCTTTATTTTTTGTGGGTTTCTTTTTCTTCTAAGTATCCTAGAGGGAGGATCTAAAGAAGCATATCCAAATATTTCACACAAATTTCCTAATTCCTTCTTAGAACTTTTATGATATTTTTTCAATTGACTTTTTAATTCCAAATAGGTGAAAATATTTAATCCTACAATATTCACATAATTTATGAGTTCTCTATATGTAAGTAAGTCATAAGGTATATTATTATTAAAATATTTTTTCAATTTTTGTCTAACTTTATCTGCAAATAAAGGAGGTAAACTTGATACAAATCGTTCTTTCCAAAAAGCCTGATGACAATCATTTCTAAGCATTACTTTTGTTAAAAACATATCTTTATACCATCTGAAATCATGCAATTTAGGACAAGTGAGATTTGTTAAAATTTCACTACTTCTATCCTGAAATGCTAATGGGTCACCAACAAAATGATTAGTTATTGCAAATAAAAGTCTATTTACTGCATCTGAAACATCTTCAGTTGTAGTGATTTCTTTACCATTTTCAATTTTTACTTTTGAACTAATTTTCTTAGACTTTATAATTTCTAATTTACTTGTGTGAGATAAGTAATTATCCCACCAACATCTTAGAGTTCAAGTAAATCCTACAATTAACATCCATGCTATATTTTCTTCATCTATACTAGTATTAGATGCTTTATAGGTAGTACTTGCCATAGACATTTCTTGAAGCAAATTAATAATTTGGTGTTCTGCTCATCCATCTAAATTCCATACAGTTATATCATGTCTTGAATAAGAGGATCTTGTAGTTAAATGTCTTTCTTCAAATTGAATATATGAAAAAGAAGGTTTTTTATAATAATTTTTCATGTGATGATAGGGTTTTTCTTTTCCTAATTTTCCAATTACTTCCTTTTCAGAGTTAATTGTCTGGATATTAGTTCCACTGCTATGGGCTTTCATTTTTTGTTTAGAATCTATTTTTGCTAATCTTATATAAATATCAAGCTTCAATTGCCTTAATCTGTAAATGTTATAGCACAAAAATGGTATACGACAAATGGTGAAATAATAGGGCACAGATTGTCTATAAGACATTGATGAGTAGGGCATAGATCAAATTCTGTTTTGAAAGAGAGGTTAGAGGAGGAAGGATATTTGGGTAATTTATTGGGACCAAGAGTACCTTCCATATGTTGTTGAGCCATTCCTGCAAATAATGAATAGTTAGTAAAACCATTACAGTCTACAAATTACGAGTCTACTTGTTGGCTCCACCAATAAAGGGGTACCAACTTCAACTGTGAATCCTGAAAATATCTTAGGATTATATAATTTACAAGTCTACTTTTACAAGGCTACTTGTTGATTCCACCAATGAAGGGGTATCAACTTCAGGCTTGAATCCTAAAAAGTTTTAATAAAGGATTCCAGAAAATAATTATAGCACATAGGTATAGATTGTGAAGAAATTGTTTATAGAGTTGAACAGCTCGGGTCTGTCCCGAACCCAAAGAAACTGGATTCTTTTAATCGTTTTTAGAGAGGTTTACAAATGCTTTTTAAATCTGCAACATAATTAAGACACCATAAAAACCGCTGCAAGTGAGTCTTATCTCTCATTCTATTGGGAAACTTTTCTACAAATTCAATGGATCTAGTTATAGGCTTATATAGCCCTTTATCTAAATTATGGCCTAAGAATCTAATCTTAATTTGGAATAACAGCAATTTTTTGGTACGTACCACCAACCCATTTTTCGTGACAAGGTTGAGAAAAATAGTCAAATGTTTAAAATGCTGTTCTAATGACCTACTAAAAACGAGGACATCATCAATATAAACTATTGTAAAGCTAGTGTAAGGAGTGAATATATCATTCATCACCTTTTGGAATTCAGATTGGGCATTTTTAAGTCCAAATGGCATAACATTCCATTCGTACTGTCTAGATGGTACATTAAAGGCAGTTTTATACTTATCTTTTTCAGTAATTTTAATTTGCCAAAATCCTGATTTCATGTTAAATTTACCGTAAATAATAGATCCTGCTGTTCTTTTTAACAAATCTCTTTTGTTAGGGATAGGATATCTAATCCATTTTAAAACTTTGTTTAATGGTTTATAATTAATTACTAATCTTGGAGCTCCTCGTTCTTTCTCAGCATTATTGTTAACATAAAAGGCTGAACAACTCCAGGGAGATCTAGATTCTGTAATAATTTTCTTTTTGAGTAAATCTTAAATTTCTCTTTTACAAATTTCTATTAATTCCTTATTCATTTGAATAGGTCTAGCTTTTGTAGGTAAATTTTTTTCGTCAAATTCATCTACATAAGGTAGTTCTACTTCATGGGATTTCCTATTCCAAAAAGCTATTGGTATTTCTGAACATACTTCTTGTTTAATTTTATTAGTTAGATCTTCAATTTTATTTTTTATTTCTATTTGTTGCAATTGGTTTTCAATTCTTTTATACTTAATTTCTTCTTTAAGGAAATTAATCTGTTTAGATTTTAATCTAATATTTCCTATAGTTTTACACTTAGGTTGTGTAAGGAAGGGAAAGGTAATTCTAATAGATCCAATTCTAGTATGAACTCCTAGTTGATCTACTTCAAATGGATAAATTTGAGTTATAAAGGGTGTTCCTAATATAATCTCTTCATTCAAGTCTTTAACTAATATAAAAGAATTAGTGATGCAAAATTGTTGATTACATATATGAGCTTTAGACAATTTATAATTTATTTCAATTTATCTCCTGAGGCGGAATATAATCTAGTAGAGGTTTTCTCAAAATATCTAGTAGGAATTAATCCTTCTTGTATACAATTTTGATATGCACCTGTGTCTAGTAAAGCTGTTAATTTAATTACAAAATCTTTTATTTTAATGGTTATAGGTAATGTAGTACATTTTATTGTTTCAATAAACTTAGTAGATGTTAATGTTTCTATTTCATTTTTACTTTCTTCTACTATTTTAGGAAGTTTTAATTGTAACAATTCTTAATGTAAAGAACTTATTTCTTCAGATTGTATCTGTTCTATTTCCTTTAGTTCTTTTATTTCAGTTTTTAGTTGTTTTATCTCAATTTTTAAATCTTGAAGTGTAACTTCATTTTCTTTTGTTTTTCCCTTATTCTTGAATCTTTCAAATACTTCTTTGAGACTATAAGGTTCTATTTCTTGCTTAGGATGACTAAAAATAGAATCTCTTAGTTTATCTAAGTATTCCTTTTTGGTTTCTAGATCTTCGACTTTATCTAATAATTCAAAAATAATTCTTTATTTTCTTTTGATATTTTATTGAAGCTAATCGTATTAATTGTGCATTCCTCATTATTACAATTACAGATTCCTTTGAATTCACAAGTTGATTCTGAAGATTCAGATTCTATTTCAATACTAGAGGTGTTTTCTATTTCAAGATTTTCATTTTCTGATTCTGTTTCAGATTCAGATTCAATTTTTTGATTTTCAAGTATTTTATATAATTTTTCTTTAATATCTTCAGATAATTCTAATTGACTAATCTTTTTCTTTCTTTATTTTAATTTAGAACATGTATCTGCCTTATGTCCCTTTTTACCACATGAATAACATTTAATGTTAGTTTTCTTCTTCTTCTAATAATATGTTTCTTCTTTATCTTGTTTAGATTTATTTCTTTTCACCTTTTGCTGTTTTTTACTTTTCTTGTGTTTTTTAAGGCTTCTAAAAGGAGGTTCTAAAGAAGGATATCCAAATATTTGGCAAAAATTTCCTAATTCTTTTTTAGAGTCTTTATGATATTTTTCTAATTGATTTTTAATTTTCAAATCCGTACAAAGATTTAATCCAACTATGTTAATATGGCTAATCAATTCTCCATATATCATATCATCATAAGGAATTTTATTATCATAATCTTCTTTTAGTTTCTGTCTAACCTTATCTGCAAATGGAGGTGGTAATCCTGATATAAATCTTTCTTTCCAAAATGCATGATGACAATCATTTCTTAACATAACTTTGCTAAGAAATATATCCTTATAGCACCTAAAATCTTGCAATTTAGGGCATGTCAGATTAGTTAATATTTCACTGCTTCTATCCTGAAAGTCAGTTGGATCTCCTATAAAATGTTTAGTAATAGCAAATAATAATCTAGTAACTGCATCAGATATGGTTATTTGCTCTTCTATTTCTTGTCCATTTTGAATTTTAATACGATTTACTACTTTGGTGGATTTTTTGATTTCTTTTCTATTTCCTTCATTTAAATAATTGTTCCACCATAGTTTTAATGTTCCAGTAAATCCTGCTATTATCATTCCTACTACTTCTTCATCATTTTTAGCAGTGTTGGCCATTCTATATGCCATGGCTGCCATTGACATTTCTTGAACCAAATTTAAGATTTGATGTTCAGTTAGTCCGTCTAAATTCCATTCATTCAAATCATTACCAGCGTATGATGAGGATGCTTATAGATGTTTTTCTTCAAATTGTAAGTCAGGAAAAGAAGGTCTTGGATAATAATTTTTTATTGTAGATCCAAATCTAGGTTCCTTATCAGAATATCTTATCTTCCAAATATTTTCTGGCTGAATTTCCTGTTCTGAATTAACGGTTTGAATTTTAGTTCCACTAATTCCTGCTTTAGAAATTTTTTGTTCTTTTTTAATCTTATCTAATATGAAATTAATTTCATGTAATATTTCCGCGTCTTCTTTAGATAATTTAAATTCAATTTTCTTAAAACTTAAATTAGTGTTTTCTAATTCAGAAGGTCTAATGATAGGAATTTCATTCTTGGTTTTTGTAGATTTTAATTTCAATTCTGATCTAGATTTATTGTTACTTATGTTAATAACTTCATCTGCAACTTTTACCAATAGTTGGTTGGTATAATTATTTTGTTGAATTACTTTGTTAATATCTTTTACTTTAGCTTCCAAGTTTTCTATTTTTCCTTCTACCTTAAAGGGAGAGGCTTTTAATACTGCATTATTACGGCTAATGTTAATTTCGGTTATATTATTAGGGTCATTCAAAACTTCACCAGTTTAGAATTGTTAGGCTTAAAAGGAGAGGCTTTTAATACTGCATTATTATGGCTAATGTTCATTTCTTCTGGTGGAAGCATTACTGATTCTATTATTTCACCATTTGTTGTATACCATTTTTGTGCTATAACATTAACAGATTAATTAATTCTGTAAATTAATTAATAATTAATAACTAGATGAAACTACCAGAATTTCAGAATTCTCACTGTTAATAATTAATTCTCACTGTTCCAAATACTTAAAATTTCAAAATTTTCCCAACTCTTCTTCAAGTCTGGTTTCAAGTTTTGTCTTGTTCCCCTATGGTGAATAAAGCTGGTATAGGGCTACAATTCCATCATCAACATCTTCTTGTGCTCAGTATTGGAAGACTGCAAATTGGTCTAGTTCATCCTCAGCATCTTGGAAATCAGAATATAATTTTGGTAATTCTTCTTGAATTTGTTTTTCGCTTTTTCTTCAAGAGGAACTAGTCGATGATGCTTCTTCTTTCTTTTGTTTTGAACTTTCTTTAGGGGTCCAACCCCTAATTTTGATTACTCTACACAGATATTGAACCATCTCAATAATTTCTGTTTTGAAGCTCCAACCAATTATAAAATTGATTTTCTTTTTGTAAAAGAATTTTCAACTCTTCATATGTTCGGGTTGATTTTCAATTACTTCTTCTCTGACAAATTCTTCAAATTCCATCTTTTTCTTTTCACATAGGATGTCAATGGTCGCTCCAAATTGTTCCACCAGTAGAAAAACCATCTTGGAAATTTGCTAATCTCATTCCGGTCATAGTTAACAAACCAAGTGTCAGTATTTTCTCTTAAAAACATAAAATAGTTCCAAGCATCCAAATAATCCATATAATTATAAGAAGAAGGTCTAAATGGTAATACAAATTGGATAGGAGAGTGAACAGAAGAATTACTCCAAGTTTCAAGATCTAGTAATTTAATGATTCTAACTCTAGAGAGAATTCAATTCCCATTTCATTTCGATCATGCTCAATGTCTAAATGGACAAGTATGTGCTCATAAAAAGTTCTAGTTTTCAATTGGTCACTGTTAAAAATATGGCTAGATTGTTGGTAGGCATTTGGTAATATTTTTGAGACAAATTCTTTTACAGAAAAGGATGCAAATTTCTTTTCAATTAGAAGTATAGGAATGATGGCTACTGAATAATTTTCATGATATTTCGGATTAGTAGAAGGCTGGTCTATTTGTTTCCGTTTGGCATCTAATGAAGGAGAAATTGTTGATTTATAAGAATCTAGTCGAGGAAGTGTATATTGGGTTGAGTCCATTTTAACGGTCTTAGTTTTGCTGGTTTCTGGTTTTTCAGACAAATAAGAAGGAGTAATTAATTTGCCAGTAGGGGAAGGAAGAGGAGGAAAAGTTCCAAGTACTGAAAACCTATTTTGAGAAGGCGGGAGAGGAGAAGGAGATTGAGGCCTGGATGTCTGCATCCTAACCCTTAGTTGTCCTGATGTGTGAGTTGGTCTCATTCTTTCCCTGCAAAAACTCTCTAGGTAGAAAATCGACCAATGAATTTTTACCACCATTTATAAATTCTATTTCAAAATCAAAAGCTGATAAAATAGCTTGCCATCTTGCAAATATTTATTTTGAAACCAAAATTTTAAGTTCTTTAATTAAAACTTCTTTCAAACTTACAGTCTGTTCTTATCAAAAGAAATTTTGTTTACCAAATCCTCTTGAAATTTAGTAATACATAATACTATAGACAAAATTTCTTTTTCAACAGTACTATAATTTTTCTGACTATTATTATTCCATAATCAGAATGAAATAGAACAATTTGTTCAAAGGAAGAGTTAAGTTTCTTTTGTTTGAGAATACCTCCAAAGCCAATTTCAAAGGCATCAGTTCCAACTATTATATTTGCCTTAGGGTCAGAATTGTTAAGACATGGAAGTTTTTTGACAAGTTCTTTCAAATGCCGAACAGTTAAGGTCTGTTCCGAACCCCAAGCAACTGGATTCTTTTTTAGACGATCATAAAGTGGTTTACAAATGAAATTCAAATTGGGAATGAAATCTGCCACATAATTTAAACATCCTAGAAATCTCTGCAATTGAGTCTTATCCTTAATCTCATCGGGAAATCTATCTGCAAATTCAATGGATCTACTAATAGGTTTGTAAAGACCTCTATCCAAATCATGACCTAAAAATCTTATTTTGGTTTGGAATAATTTCAACTTACTGGCACTTACTACCAACCCATTTTTCTTGACTATGTCTAGAAAAATATTCAAATGCTTAAAGTGTTGTTCTAATGACTCACGAAATACTAATATAGCATCAATATATACTATTGTAAAGCAAGTGTAAGGGTTAAAAATGTCATTCATAACCTTTAGAAATTTTGAAGGGGCATTCTTTAATCCAAATGGCCTAACATCCATTCATATTGTCCAAAGGGTACATTAAAACCAGTTTTATATTTATCCATTTCCGCTATCTTAATTTGCAAAAATCCTAATTTCATATCAAATTTACTGTAAATAACAAATCCAATTGTTCTTTTAAGTAAATCTCTTTTATTAGGTATAGGATACCTAATCCATTTTAATACACTATTTAAAGGATTATAATTAATTACTAATTTGGGAGCACCCCTTTCTTTTTCAGCATTATTATTCACATAAAAGGCTAAACAACTCCATGGTGATCTAGATTCTCTAATAATTCTTTCATCTAATAGATCCTGGATTTATTTTACAAGTTTCCATTAATTCTTGATTCATCTGAATAGGCCTAACTTTAGTAGGGATATTCTTTTCATCAAATTCATCAATGTAAGGTAGTTCTACTTCATGAAATTTCCTATTCCAAAAGGTTGTAGGTATATTTGAGCAAACTTCCTTTTTAATTTTAGATTCTATATCTGAAATCTTACTTTTGATTTCTTTATCAAGCAATTGATTTTCAATTCTTTCATATTTTACTTCTTCTTTTAGAAATTTAATCTGATTAAATTTTCTACTTCTTATATTATCTACAAATTTACATGTTAGTTTATTTAGAAAAGGGAAAGTAATTTTAACAGTTCCTATTCTAGAATGAACACCTATTTCATTTACTTCAGATGGATAAATCTAAGCAATAAAAGGAGTTCCAAATATAAGTTCTTCACTCAAATCTTTTACGAAAATAAAAGAATTATTAAAACAAAATTGTTCATTGCAAATATGTGCTTTAGACAATTTATAATTTATTTTCAATTTATTTCCAGATGCTGAATATAATCATGTAGAAGTTTATTCATAATATTTAGTAGGTACTATTCCTTCTTGAATACAATTTTGATCAGCTCCTGAATCTAACAAGGCAATGACTTTTATTACAAAATCTTCAATTTTCAAAATTATAGGTGTATACCATTTTTGAAAAGTTGTACACTTAATAGTATCTATAAATTTTATTTTGTTAGTTGTTTCACATTTTTCTTCAATTTCTTTTAGTAATGGTTTTGCTTCTACAAAATTCAATTTTATTGATTCCTCATTAATATTACTAATTTCTTTATCATTTTATTTTAGAGTTTCTTTTCCTCATACCCTGAAGATACAAGAACCGTTTTTTACGAAACTCGAAGCAATACTCATATATATCCAGTTCAAGTTCATTCTATTGGACAACAATTAGAATTTTATAGAGTAGCAATTGTTGATCACCCAATAGACATGTGGTGTGATAATTTAGTTTATTGTGATGAAGGGTCAAAGTATTCATTCCTCATTACAGAAGATTAATCACACCATTTTTTGACGTCCTCAAAGAAGATCAATCTTTGATGGATTATTTAAAAGTAGTTCCTGCTCCGGTTCGAACTCTTATTCAAGGGGAACAATTTGACCGAGAAAAGAATCACAAAGATCCATTATCACCAGTTGATTAGACAAAGGAAGAGCTTTTGAAGAAATTTGAAAACTACTTGAAGATAGTGAAAAAATTCTTGAAATCATCAAAACTATAGGAAGCATTCTAAAGAATTGAAGCACATGGAATTACAAGACTTCAAGGAATTTTGGAAGCACTAAGGACAAAAGGACGAAAGGCATTGGAAATTGAAGAAAAGTTTGGCATTACATTATTAGAAGCATTAGAGAATGAAAATTCGGTGGAGAAACCATTTGAAGACTTGAGTACCAAAAGCTTGACGAAAAGGACAAATTGCAATACTTGAAGATTTTGGAAAATTTCTGCACAACTAAGTTGATATGACCCCACTTTATTTGAAGCATTTGAAGTAAAAGAAAATAAAATATCGATGAGAAAACCCATTTGAATACCAAGGTGAAGACAAAGTGATGTCACATCATCTAAAAAGATAAGAAGACAGGTAGCCAAAATAATTAAACATGGCCGACAACTTTATTAACGTCGGTTGACATTAGTAAAGGCATTTGTTTTATTTGCAATAATTGTACTTTACTTTTCAGAAAGTAGATAGAATTATTAGAATGTAATGTTCCGGAGTCAAAAGAATGAATTTTAAAGTCTGCTAGAAATCTGTAAAAATAGGACATCATGTAAGGTGCGGAGCACAGCTCATTCACCGCCCACTTTTCACTTTCTGCAAAACATTCCCTTGCCAACTTTGTACTCTCTCTTTCTTGCATGAAAATTTGAATAACATTCAGTTGAAGTTGAAGCTCAAAGCTTTCTTTATTTGTAAGTTTTATTTTATAAAAATATTTTTAAAATATTTTATACAGATGTTTTAAAAAACACTGTTTTGGAAATGATCCTTCCCCCCAATGGATCTTATCATTAAAACCTTCTTTTATTAGGTATATATTGATGATGTATTAGTATTTAGTGAGTCATTAGAATAACACTTTAAGCATTTGAATATTTTTCTCGACATCGTCAAGAAAAATGGGTTGGTAGTGAGTGCCAGTAAATTGAAATTTTTCATACTAAGATTAGATTTTTAGGCCATGATCTGGATAAAGATCTTTACAAACCTATTACTAGAACAATAGAATTTGCAGATAGATTTCCCGATGAAATTAAGGATAAGACTCAATTGCAGAGATTTTTAGGATGTTTAAATTATGTGGCAGATTTCATTCCCAATTTAAAATTCATTTGTAAACCACTTTATAATCGTCGTAGAAAGAATCCAGTTGCTTGGGGTTCAGAACAGACCCAAACTGTTCAACATTTGAAACAACTTGTTCAAAAACTTCCAGAAAAAAGAGAATGGTTTATAGAAAATTGTTTTATAGAAAAGAAAATAAGATTAATAGAGAATGGTTTTCTAGCACAATTCCAGAAAAAAGAACTATTGAATTAAAAGAAAGATATTATAAGGATATGAAAATTATAAAAGAACATTTAGATTTTTTTTGAATGGTTAGATCGGACTAGAAGATTAGCTTTACCAGGATCTGTAAATGTTATAGCCCAGAAATGGTAAACTAGTAAAGGAGAAGTAAAAGAATCCGTTATGCCACCGGTGGAAGAAATCCAAATAGTTCATAAAAATCAAACCGTAATTACCTAACCATTTAGATTAGATGGTAAAATCGAAAATATAGATGCTCAAGTAAAAGATATTAATAAAGTAATTGAACAAAATAATTATACTAATCAAGTATTAATAAAAGTAGCAGATGAAGTCACTAGAATAAATAGAGAATCGAAATTAAAAGCTTAAAAGCCTAAAATAGAATCTTTGGACAGAAATCCTATTATTAAACCTTTCGAATTTGAAGATGCTAATATAACATTTGGCAAAGAATTTAAATTCTCTCAAGAAGACATAAGTCTATTAAACGATATTAATCTAAGATTAGCAAAAATAGATTCTGAACAAAAAATGAAAGCCAGTAGCAGTGGAACTAAAATCCAGACAATTAACTCTGAAAAGGAAGTAATTGGAAAATTAGGAAAAGAAAAACCTTATCATCACATGAAAAATTATTATAAAAAACCTTCTTTTCCAAATATTCAATTTGAAGAAAGACATTTAACAACAGGATCCTCTTATTCAGGACATGATATAACTGAATGGAATTTAAAAGGATTAGCAGAACACTAAATTATTAATTTGCTTCAAGAAATGTCTATGGCAAGTACTACCTATAAAGCATCTAATCCTAGTAAAGATGAAGAAAATATAGTATGGATGTTAATTGCAGGATTTATTGGAACCTTAAGATGTTGGTGGGATAATTACTTATCTAAAGTCTAAGAAAATTAGTTCAAAAGTAAAAATTGAAAATGGTCAGGAAATTACTACAACTGAAGAAGTTTCAAATGCAGTAATCAGACTTTTATTTGCAATAACTAAACATTTTATTGGTGACCCATTAGCATATCAGGATAAAAGTAGTGAAATTTTAACAAATTTGACTTATAGTAAATTGCATGATTTCAGATGGTATAGAGATACGTTTTTAACAAAAGTAATGCTTAGAAATGATTGTCATCAAGCTTTTTGGAAAGAAAGATTTGTATCAGGTTTACCTC
>JAOXNR010053944.1:0-13350 GCA_028571225.1 Parsonsia alboflavescens | reverse complement strand
GCACATAATCACAAGCATGCTCATCCACAAATGATTCCCTAACAAGCTTAAGATCTAGCATTTCATTCAAAAAGCTCCTAGAGATATGCAACTTACTTCCGCATGCATGAATCTCATTTCTAGAATTACATTCATTCACATATGACTCCTTCACAAACTCAAAATCCATGAAAGTTTTAACAAGACTTATAGAAGCATAAGACTTACTTTCTCTAAACAAGGAATCATTATGCTGAAGAATTCCAACAATGGCATGTTGCTTATGAACATCATAAGCATTTCCAAAGTCATACTTAATCATAGAAAACATATTTTCATGCTCAACATTCAACATTTTATCACCAAGTGTAGAGATTAGAGTGTACCACTTTAACATCTCACTCATTACCATGTTGTCCTTGACTTCATTCAACTTGATTATGCCTTCAAAGTCTTGCAACCTAGACAAGGAAACTAGAAAAAGAATGGTCAATGTTAGAAGTAGGAATATAGATCTCTTTGTTCCTCACTGAAGAACTTTTATTCTCTCTTTCCTTTTCATATGAGCTCCCTTTTTCTTCTCTCTCAATCTCATATTTTTCCTCAAGCTCACTCTCATTTTCCCACTCAACTCCACTCTCATGTTCTTTTTTTCCCTTCACTTCATTGGTAATTGAGGTGTCTTCATTTTTAGGCTCCAATCTCTCTCATGTTGGATAATGAGAAGTGTTATGGCCATCTTCATTATACTTAGTTGATGAAGAAGTAACTAGACTCGAGCTTTTATAAGATCTCATATATGTTGACTTTCTTTTCTCCAAGATTCTTTCAATTTGGGTAGCCATTTGTACCATTTCCTCAAGATCAACAAAAAGGTGTGGCTCTACTCTTTCTTTAATCTCGTTTCTCAACCCTTTGAGAGATATAGCCATTGAACCTTCTTTATCCTTTTTAATGTTAGTTCCCTGCATGGCTAACTCCATTTGTTTCAAGTAGTCCTCAACACTCTTGGAACCTTGAGTAGTGGATATGTATCTATTCCTAATAGGTCTCTACTCAACTTCAAAGTCATAATAGTCATCATGATTTTCTTGTTGTCTCCTTCTTCCAACTCTTCCATTTGGCACATACTCCTCAGAAGAACAAGGTTGATATTGATCTCCCCTTCCTCCTTGTTGCACATGTCTTCTAGGAGTTTTAGATTGGAGCTTATCTACCCTTCTTTCAAAGTTGTCAACTCTTAAGTTCAAGTCCTTTCTCATGTCCTTCATGTTGTTTGAGATTTCACTTGTCATTTGCTCAATTCTTCCCATGAAATTTTTCCAACAAGTATTCATGTCATTCCTTTCAACTTGTGATAAAGAAGATGTTCCTCTTGTCATGATTTGACTACAAAGAAAAACATGGAAATGTTGAACTTCACTTGTCACTCGTGTATCATACTTTCAATTGGCTTTTTCTACCTCTATTGATCTCACCCCTAATGCCTTTTTTCGCTTTAATTCCTCTTTCAAGTTCTTACTCAACTCACCAGAGCAATTGTAAATCACTTAGGAAAGACTACTAAAATGATCCACACAAATCAATTAGTTGATCAATTGATGATATCCAAATAAGAGCCAAGAAGTAGAGTTTCAAAGAATTAAGGTCAACCAATTCAATGCAAATGAACAAACACTTGGAATCCAAATAATTTTTCAAAGAGGCTTTTCATCAAACACCTAGAGGGGTAATAAAAATGTAATCTAATTTGTCAATAAATTCAACAATCTCAATTCCCTTGAAGGTTGAAGGTCTTTTTTTCACAAGCAAGAAACTAATCAAATTTTAAAGAAAGGACTTATCAGATATTTGTGTGGGAGATTAGGTTGACCTTTGTAGAATAATCCACAACAATCAACCCCTTGATTTGGAGAGACTATTCAATACCTTACCCCAAAGTAATTGAAAGCCCAAGGAGTAGTGACTAAGAACTCCAGGAGGAATTCTAAGAACCCTCTCAAAAGACCAAGTTTGATCTTGTATTTGAAATGTTTCCAATACAGAATTTGTTTGTCAAGAGTTAATTCTTCCTATTACATATAAGGGACTATATATATAGAGTGAGTAGTAAGCAATCCTAAATAAAGCCCTAAACTAGTTTTACAAGTGGTCGAGGACCGAAAACAAATGAAGGAAAAATAGTAGAATTCTTGAAAATATCCCATTGGTGGCAAGGGTTAGCCTCTATCCGGCGCCAGCTTGAAGTGTTGTAGCATTGGATGGGAGGCTGGATCACTTTCAACATTTTCTGGAGGTATCCGGTGCTCCCATCCTGTGTCGGATGGTCTACAGTAGAGGGCCGAATGGCCTTGCTGCCAGCCATTTGGTGCTCTCTCGTGCTATCTCCAGTGTCGGATGGTCTACAGCAGAGGGCCGAATGGCCTTGCTACTAGCCATTCGGTGCTCTCTCGTGCTATCTCCGAGCTAGCTTCGTTTTGCCTCATGCCATCTTCATTCCAGGCCTTCGTAGGCTTCCCAACTTTATATCTAAGGTCTCCAATGCCTCGTTCTTCATTTAGAATCCTCTCATCATCATCCTCAAGGCCTTGAATTGAATATGCATTCTATAGCTTCAAACTTGCGATTCATCTTCAAGCTTAATCCTCTCGAGCATGGCTTCAAAATCGAATCGTTCTTCCTTGTTTTTGAATGAATATCATCAAAGCCTTCTTCATTCTTAAAATATGATACTTGTATTTGAAATACAAGTCTTTGTACATGGCCTCATTGCGTAGCATATTTGGATATCCATCACATAGTCATCAAATCTAAGACCTTGGATGATTTCATCTAGGACATAAGAGAAACTTTTCATACATTCAAAGTTGCTCATTAGAAGCTAATCCTGAGAAATGCACTTTTAGTGTTTCAATCAGTAAATTTCTAGTTTTCACTAATATCTAAGAGGGAATTTGAAAGCAAATCCAGACATTAAAAAAAAAAAAAAGACTCTCCTAGATATGGAACCTCCCTGAAGTATCAAAGAAGTTCAAAGTTTTATAGTGAAAATGGCAGTGCAAAGTCTTTTCATCAGTAAGATGGTAGATAAAGGAGAAAAGTTCTACGACATTCTAAAGAAGTCAAGTGGTATTCTATGGTCAAAGGACTGTCAAGCAGCCTTTGTGAAGCTGAAGGAATTCTTGGGGAAGCCTTCATAGCTCATCTCGCTGAGACACGAAGAAGAACTCTTAATGTATCTCACAATAACTGAGAAAGCTATTAGCCTAGTACTTTTAGTAGAAAGGCCAGGTCTCCAATTCCTTGTTTACTAGGTAAGTTGCTTATTGAGAGGTCCCGAGACTAGATACTTGGACCTCGAGTAGTTTCCGTACCACATTATCAAGGAAACTTAAACCCTACTTTGGCGCTTATCCGATTACAGTGTTAAGTGATCTGCCTTTAAAATAAGCTCTAACCAAACCCGAGCCAGTTGGTAGAACAATGAAGTGTTTGCTTGAGCTTTCTGGATACTAGATCGACTTTAAGCCAAGAAATGCCATTAATGCTCAAGCTCTCTCAGACTTTGTAGAAGAATGTACTAGAGCTTTATTGGATCTCGATAAAGCTCATGAAACTAATGTATGGACCATGTACACGAGTGGTTCAACGGAAAAAGATAATTCAAGTGTGGGAATAATATTGATCAGCTCTGAGGGAGTGAGAATCCATTACTCTATGAAATATAACTTCTCAACCTGCAATAATGAATCTGAATACAGGACTAAGGCTTATATGAGCTCTAAAAGTACAAAAACTCCATCAAAAAGTTGATTCACAGTTCATGGCCAACAAGGTCGCTAGAGCATATGAAGTGAAGGAGGAGAACATGGTCAAATATCTCAAATAGGTGAGAGATATTACATCAAAGCTTGACTACTTTCTCATGCAACAAATCCCTAGAGAGTACAATATGGAGGCTAATACCTTATCAAAAATCTACCAAGAGCTCGTTGGCACTAAAGTAGAACTTCTGGTTTAGCAGTTACATTCCCCGAGCATAGAACAAGAGGAAAGCTTGGTTATAGAGAACTAGTTAGATTGGAGATATCTATTAGACAAATTCCTTAAAGATGGTGAGCTTCCTGAAGATGCAAAAGAAGCTTGTCAAATTAGAAAATGGGCACCTCACTATGTCCTGACAAGTGATGACGAAGTGTATAGAAGGTCATACACTTGGCATTTGCTCAAATGTTTGGGAAAAGCAGAAGGAGAATATTTCTTTGAGGAGTAATCGAGCGATATATGTGGATCACATGTAGGAGCTAAAATAATGGCAAAGAAGATACTACGGATTGGATATTGCTTTCCCTTGATAATATCAGACATAGAGGGAATTATTTACAAGTGCACAAGCTATCAGTTGCCTGGAAACAAATCCCATGTCCCTCGAACCATGTACCAGTCCATTAGCTCCTCGTTCCATTTGATATTTGGGGAATAGATATATTGGGAGATTGTCCTAAAGGACTTGGGAGGGGGGGGGGGTGTTCAATTCTTGAGAGCAGTAGTGGAATACTTCACAAGATGGACTGAAGCAGAGCCCACGACTGTAATTTCTTCACCAAAAGTATAATCATTTGTGTGGAGGAACATCGTGTGTAGGTTCAGAATCTCTCGAGCTATCATCTAGGATAATGGAAGGCAATTCATAGGTGGTCCTTTCAAGACATTCTCTTAAAAATTAAACATAAAACAAAAACTCACTTCAATGGCTCACTCGCAAGCTAACGGCCTCACTGAAGTTACAAATAGGACCATAATAGAAGGTCTCAAGAAAAGGCTCATCAAGCTTGAGAAGGAAGGTCAGAAGACCTCCTGGCCAAAAGAAATTTCAAGTATACTATGGGCCTACCGAACTAAAGCTACTCGAGAAACACCTTTTGGCCTATGTTTTGGTTCAGAAGCAATGCTCCTAATAGAAATTGGCATGAAATATTTGAGACACACTGAATATAATTTAGTCTCAAAAGAGGGGGAGAGAAGGGCAAGTTTGGACATCCATGAAGAAGTTAGAAACAAAGCTATGGAAGTTGACAGAAGATATAAGAAACAAGTCGCAAGTTTCTTTGATAAAAAGGTCAAAGAAAAGCATTTTTTAGTGGGAGACATTGTGCTTACAAGGTCAGATGTCGGGAAACAAGGTCAATTGACAAAATTACAAGAAAGCTGGAAGGATCATATATTGTTCAAGAAGCTTACAAAGGGGGAAGCTACAAGCTAGTTGACCTTGAAAGTAGGCAGCTTTTAAGGCCTTGGAATGCTTGTCACTTGAAGAAGTTCTTTGCCTAGCTTTATCGAAATATTGAGCAATGTTTCACAAACTTTTACCTTTACACCTTTACAAGTTCATTCTGAATGATTATGGAGATAGATAAAAGCCTTTTTTAGCATCTTCTATCTATTCAAGTTCTGTTTATGCAAGCATCTTCCACCTATGCAAGATTCAAGTCAATGTAAACCTTTTGAGGGATATCACGGAGATGTAGAAAGGCCACAAATAGGCCATTACATATGTAAAAAAAAAGAAAAGAAGAACCTGGAAAAGGCTCAAAATGAGCATTGTATGTTGTTACAACCATCAAAACAAATTACAAATATGAAAGGCAGGAAGAAGCTGCATAGCAGAGCCCCAGAAGCCTTAATCTATTACAGATTACCCCTTGTCTTGTTTAGTGGCCTCCTGGGAGCTTGCCATGGCCAAATCGACAGCGACCTTTGGAGCAGCTTTCTTGGGTACCTCCCCAATGACCTCTTCCCCTCTATCATGAATACTTGAAGGACCAAGAGGGTATTCGGTGACTTTAGCTACCACACCACCTATAGAACGATGCAAAGCTTCGAGAATGTCAGGGGCTTTATAGAAGTCTACAGTTCTAAGTTAGAAGGGGTAGTTCTTAATTAAATCTCCGTAAGTCGTAATAAGCCTACCTGAAGGCTCGATTGTCACCAAGGGAGGTATATCATGCATCACCTTCTCTCCAGCAAGGCCAGCGACCTCTACTTGTTGCTTGCCAACTCCAGCTTGTTTTTGATCCTGGGGAGCTAATATAAGTTGGCCCTAAAGGAGAGGTACAAACTTCTCACGATGGTTCAGGCCATCATCCACTTTCATGTCTATCTTCAATCTTGGATTGAGCTCTTTCAATAGGTTAATCCCCTTAAAGTACAAACCAAACATTTGGGGCTGTATTAGCGACTCCAAGTAGGATTGAAATGCGGGGTTCTCCTCGAGTTTGGCTAGAGAAAGGTTCTCATTCTCATCAAAAAAACTTTTGCGTTCTCAAGCTCTTGAGCATCTGATTCAGCTTGAGACTCTAGCTCCTAGATGTGAGCATTCAGCTCTCAGTTTTTGGCCACCATATCTTTATAGGCGGAGATCACCTTTTGGTTTTCTTCCCTACTCTCAGTCACATTTTTCTTAGCATAAGTCAAGAGGCTATTCATTGAAAGCAATTAAGCGTTAGCTCGCTCTGTGGCGGCAGCGAGCTCCTTATTCTCCTTATACAAAAGGGCTTTATCGTTCTAAAGATTCTCAATCAGGATAGTAAAGTCTTTGTCCTTCTTTTCCTTTTCCTCTTTTCGCCTCAATCGATGTGGCCCTAAGAAAAGGAATCAGGCAGAGAAGAGAGTTATTGCATGGAAGAGCTCTCCATAGTGATAGAAAAGACTAAGGAAGGAGTAGAATCTACTTATAGTAGACTGCAAGGAGGTAACATAATTGTCCAGCTCGTCATCAGTGAGCTGTCAACAGATTTCTCTATCAATTGGAGGCAGAAACTCCATTAAAAAAGACTAGTTGTGTGGCCATTGGAACAATTAGTCAGTGGACTCCAAAGAAAGGTTGGGGACCTATCTTTTGACCCTCTTCCTCAGATTGTCACATAAAAGATAACTTACCAAGTTTTTTGGTCTCAGCGACCTCTTTAGTGGCATAGCCATTGAACTCCTCCTCTTTTTGAGGGGTTGCTGGACTCTTACCTTTGCTGGGAGTAGTAGCAACAGCCTTTTGGGTAGATGTAGGGGATGGAGAATTAGAATGAGAGATAATCTTTGAAGGTCGAGAAGAGCTAGAAGCAAGTAGGGAAGCTTCCTCTCTGTTTCTTTTCAAAGCAGTTCTAGTCCTAGTGGCCATTGCTTACTTCTTTGACCTACTAGGAGGGACAATAACCTGGGGAGATGCAACCTCAGAAGTTTGAGCAATTGGAGTTGCCACAGGTGCTCCTCGAGAAATGGCCTGAAGAGATAAGGCCCTATCTTGTTGCCCCTCTGGCTTGTGGCTGGGCCTGTTCAGGTTGATGGTCGGCCGAGATGGTCCACATAGCTCCAAAATAAGAAAAGAGGAGAACAATTAGTATCAGCGACCTAATTTAAAAATAGAGTAAGGCAAAGCTTACAAAAAAGGTTGGGGGGGGGGGGTATATGTTCCTGCCAAAAGGAGGAATGCCTCTAGACACCTAGCAGGAAGAATTAAGGAAAGACTCCAGTTTGCGGTAGTAGAACCTACTTTTGGAAAAATTTGAATGGCCATGGTCGATGAGGAAGACCCTGTCTAGCGCGAGCTCGCCCTCTAGTTTGGGAAGCTCATCAAGGAAAGTCTTGCTTAGATTCTATTTAGGAAAAGGCTCAACTTGGATTAAGTCAATTGGAATCCTAGCATTAAAAAAGAAGTTTTTCTAAGGACCCCCAGAAGATTGAAAGGGTCCTACGAGCTTGTGTCTCATATTCAACTGAAGGTACCCATGACTAGTCTTACCATAATTTCCATTTTTGAAAATGTACCTAAAAAGCTTTACACAGTCTGGGACCTTGTACACATGACATTATACTATGAAGGTGATGACAGCTCTAATTGCATTGGCAGGATAATTGAGCAATTGAAAACCTAAAAAAAAAAAAGCAATGTCGAGGAAGAGAGGTTGGAGAGACCATTCCCCTTGCAACCATATCTAATGCCTTGGATAGACTCCCACTAGCAGAAGTGGCTTCAGCAACGTTCCTCTCACTTGCGACGAGGAAGACTCAAGTGAGGCATAGAGTTCAGCAACTTTCCCCTCCAGTTGAGCCTTGGCCCCTTGAAGCTCTTCCACTAAGGAAATGAACTGTCGATCTTTGGAAGCTCTCTCAGCCTGCCTTCTCTGCAGGTCACCAAGGACCACATGACCCTGCAAAAGAGGGAAAGAGTAAATCAACATTCAAGGTTACTGAAGGATAAAGGCAGACTAAGGTCACCAAAAGCAACTTACCCCAGCATACAAGGAGGCCCCAAATTTCTCAATTTCTTCATCGGTCAGCCGCCGACAGATCTCCCGATCAACCGGTGGAATGCACTCCCATCAAGAAAGAATTAGCATGGGGCCAGTGGAAAAGGGAGTCAAATGTCTCTGTAGCCAAGGTAGGAACCTACCTTGCATTCCCCTCATTGGGGGTGAGTAGATAGAATAGAGTCGCCCAGCTTCTTGAGAGTCTCCGCAACCTCCTCCACGGCGCAGCCCAAGAATGAAGGCTTAGGACCAGGAGTAGCCAAGCCCTTTCCTTTTCCAGAGGGCCTTGAAGCAACCCTCTCCGGGTATGGTGAAGAGGGGGAGGAAAATGAAAGGGAGATCTTGGCAGGTTTGCTGGAAGGAGTCATCCCTACAGCAGTGGAGTCGCGTTTTGAGGCTCCTCGGGTCCTCTCAACCATAGTAGTTCTTCCCCGATAGTGAGGAATGAAAATTCTTGCAACTGGGGCCCTGGATGGGGAAGGGCTAGTAGAGCCTCGACCTCTGTCCCCAGGGGTCCCGGAGGAACCAGAGGCACTAACCCATGACTGTATCTTCATCGCTGTAAAAACACGAAAAAGAAGGATGTCAGAACTGGTTCATAAGACGAAAGAATTCGATCAACATAAGGAGCTCTACCCTACCAGAAGAAAGGATTCCCATAGACTTCCTGAGGGAAGGGAGGTCACGCTTTGCCGGTTGCCCAAGCCTGGTAGAACGGAGGAAGGCCTTAGGCCAAACTGGTGCGGAGCACCCCACTGTGGGCTTGCCGGAATTAATTAGACCCAAAAGAAAGTCCCTATTTTCGGCTTGGTCAACAGACAAATCGGGAAGGTTATTGAAAATGGTTTGATTTAAATTCCAATCTGGATAATTTCCAAGCCTAAGGGAAGGGTTTGGGAGACAAGCAACAAAAAGAAAGGGTTTCCACTCCCCTACAGAGGACTAGAAGGGGCCAACTAACTTGTGGCGAGGGACATACTAAAGATACCCTGTGCCCCCCTTAGACGCAGAGGAGACACCAATTCTGTAAAAGCACCTAAAAAGTTCCAGGGAAATCGGGACTCTGTAAAGGTGGCAAGTTTCTCTAAAAGTAGCCACCGTCCGAAAAGAATTGGGTACAAGCTGAGACAAAGAAAAGTGCCAAAAATAAGCAATGTCGAAGAACAAGGGGTGGATGTCTAGGGGCAAAATACCACCCCTAAGGTTAGCGCTATAGAGGACTACATGACCGTCACGCTTGCTACAAGCAGGTTTGTGTCCCTCAACGACTCTGATTACATCCTTATCCAGACCTAACTCACCATAGAGCTAGAAGATGAGACTAGGGCTTAGAATAGAAGTTGTAAGGTGAGCTTCTGTGTCAGAAAGCAAGAAGGTATCAGTTTTTACCAAAGGAGCACGGTCCAACGTAGGAGGAAGATAAGAAACATCATTCTCTTGACCTACGGAAGAGGAAGAGGCTGTAGATCTTCCAGCCCAAGAGGAAGATGAAATAGACACAGTCGACATAATAAGAGAGATATGAACTTTTGCCAAAAAAAAAAGAGAGTGAACTCACTCAGTGAAACCTTGAAGGAAGAAGAAAACGTCCGGAGGAGACGGAATGCTCGTGTTGGATTCAAAGTTGAAGCAGTAAGAGGGAGCTCTATGAAATTCTAATAGTAAGAGGAGCTTAAGAATATCTTTAAGATTTGGGAGAATCTGAATTTGGATCAACAAGGAAACTGACGAAATTCGAAGCGGGTCAGATCACCCTGGTCCGGGCTGGGTCCATGGTTCAAAAACCTAACCTGCCCTAGCTCTTCCTAAAGAAAAAAAAAAAAGAAATGCAGTGAAGTGATGCGGGTCGAAGCTGTCGAAACTTGAACCAAGCAATCTTCAGAGATCTTCTCACAGATTTGATAGCAGATGCCTCATTTTCACTGACTGATATCCCCCTCTTGGCCAATGTCTCCTTCTTGGATTTAACATGATGTTCCATAGTTCCCGTGGTCACTCTCCTAACAGCACTTTCGGATGGACTCATCTTGAAGAGAATGCTGAGATTCTTTAGAGGATTCTTCTTTGGTGGTGCTCTCTCAATCCTCCAATAGTGATCTCCCATCAAGCTTCCAGAAAGAAAGGAATGCACCATTTCACAAGAGATAGCTGTTGCGAGAAAACAATGCTGTTTTACTTTGAGTCACAGCGCCAAGGCAGTAATCCTTAAGATACCCGAAGATCAATCCCCTAAAGAGCAATTGCAAGAAAAATTGTCCCAAAGATTGCAGCTTAGAGATAGTAGCCCATTAATACCTGAAGGCCCGATCGAAGACTTGGAGATGGTAAGTCTTAATACTTGAAGGTCAGACCTGTAGCCCGAAATGGTAATTTCTGATGCCTGAAGGGAGGGTCCCAAGCCTCAAGATGGCGATCCTCAGTGCCTGAAGGCCAGACTTGAAACCTATAGATGGTAATCTAGAATACCTGAAGGTCATGTTGGCAAGTCCCGAGGAGTAACTGGGCAAAGACTTTCAACCACCGCCCTCATGGGTTACGGACCCCGAGGTCACTAACCTCCGAATGAGCAGGACAGAGACTCACAAGACCACGACCTGCGACCTTATGAGTTCCAGCCTTGCTCATGTACATTTCATACAGTGACCAGATGTGTAGAACTCTGCTCCAAGTCGAAAAATTATAAAGCCAGCTCGTAGCTCTTAACTAGAGACACGAATGAAAGGTACCCTAGAAGTTTGCCACTATAAGAAATCGGCAGACATAGTGGTAACAATGGCGTGAAGATGGTAATTTAGGCACCAACGACCAAGGAACTTGCTAGGCCTAAAGGGGGGTAATGATGGGTGAAATAGGCAAGACTCGGACTAAAAGGTCAACCTGAATGAGCTAGAGGGCCTCGTAACGTCAATACCTGAAAGTCAGACTCACGAAGTCAACAAGGACGAGTGGGCAAACAACTTGCCACCACCAACCTATCGGGTTATAGGTCTAGAGGTCACCGACCTCCTAAATGAGCTCGAGCAAAGGTCTTGCCGGACCTCGACTTCGATCTGGCAAGCTCCGATCCGAATCATAAATCTTCCATGCCACGACCATTGGTGCGCGACTCCTAGTCACCCCAAGGAGCCAAGGGTCACTCGGTGCGACCTCACCAGAAGAGATGTTCGAGTTTCTCAGTGTTCATGGGGAGGAAGCGAAGTTGGTGTGAAGGTCGGCTAGTGAGCTCGCAGCTCTCATGGAGACGTGAATGGCAGGATCTCTCGTACCAGGGAAACTCCGAGATCCTAGCAGCAACTGGTTGGATTTGATTAAATCCCATCGTTATCCTGATGGCCGATGGGGACGTAAAGGGGAACTGAATTCCAGGAGGTAACGGATTATTCTACTGATTACTTAAACAAAAATACCTAGTCAGTCTAGGGGACAGATAAGAAGAATGTCAATTGCTTTTTTGAGAATAATCCTTACCAGAAAACTTTCCCTGAATATTAACTTAGGCATCGAAGCTCTTCCTTGAGCAACAGCCCACTCCGGTGATCTCTCTTTCTTACTTTCTCAGGTTGCTGACGTTAAAGCTCCATCAGAATCTACGGGGTGATCCAACCCAACACTTTTGAACCCCATCAGAATAAGATATGGTTTATATTTTCTTTGTTATTTAAATAAAAATCATGTGGCCTTGTATGTTGAGCTAGCTGAATACGTAACGTGTTACACTCTGGTGCAGGATGTGACATGCAGTGTGTGGACCTATGTCTTAGAGTTTAAACTAATGGTTAGACCGATAATCTATTTCCGTTAATGGATATAATCGTGTATCGTTAAAGTTATTATGATCGTCCGTGAATATATGATTATACTAGAATGAAAAGTAATCTAGAAATAACTAATCTGTACCTTGAAATATTTTGAACGTGGTTTATGACTGTTGGAGAAGGAATTGATTTTGTGTGAAATTATCCTTTATTTTAAGGTCTGTTCCTAATTTGGTGATCACTTATTTTGAAATAGTTTCTTAATGGACTGTAATGTTATGTCAATTTTAAGGTGTCGAGATTTAAGTTATCCTACTTAAAGTCAGAATAATAGTTGGATGTGGTTGGAATTAGTCTTCCATGTCTATTTTGGATATTAATTTGAAATATCTTTACTCTTACGTTTTGATTCTTCGTATTATTTGTTTCTTACAGATTGATTTTGGATTGTTTTCGGAATGTGACAAATATTTTCAACATTCACTCTGAAAACAAATGGGTAACAATATATTAAGAGATTTTTTTTTTTTTTTGGGAAGACTGACTTTGAATAATCAATCAAAAGGAAATTTTTTATATTTACAAAACAAGATGGGTACAAATATGAAGTGACCTTTTGACTTTTATAAAAATTTACTTTGAATTTACTTTTTTTTTTTACCCCCACTGTATTTAATTATATTGATTTTTTTGCCCCCTTGAAGTACAAAATGCTCTAAAGACATTGAAATAGAACTCAGAAGATAATATCAAGAATATTCGGAAAAATAGCCTAATTATTCCTTTAACATTTTTATTTTAAACATAAAGATTCATTTTCATTATTTTTAACTTTTTAAATCTTCGAACAATTTACGGCCATCAGTTTTATCCATTTTGATGTAAAATTAACATTTCATACTAAGTCAATTTTAAAGTCTTGTCTTTTTACCAACCCATTAAGGACATAATGGTATTTTATTAATTATGATTAAAACGAAATTGTTAAGGGACTAATTAAGCTATTTTACTAGAATATCATTATAAAATTTGATTAAATTATTCATCTTACTTTTTGTTTAAATCCTTCTAATTACTTTTATTATTATGTAGATAGGGAAAGACAATAAATGAAAGAGATGGAAATAAAATGAACAAAAAGAGAGAGAAAAAGCTTGGTGGTGTGCCTGGGGAAACTCTCAACTCTTGATTTTTCTTTTTCTTTTTTCAGTTAGGAAAAGAAAAATTTGCTCTTTGTCATTTAAGGGTTATTCTTGAGAGCTCAATCCATAGCTATTTCACTATATTAGATGAGATTTTTTTTTTTTTTTGGG
>JAOXNR010053943.1:0-13352 GCA_028571225.1 Parsonsia alboflavescens | reverse complement strand
AACGGCCGGAGCGCGCATTAAGGCGCGCTCCGGAGTGCACCTTAGCAAATCCGTATATATATATATATTTATATATATATATATTAATATTACAAAGCATTGGTACTTTTTTAAAAAAAATAATATTATGCTTTAATTTAATATAGACTATAAAATTCATGTGATGATATAAACCTGATCTATATAAAAAAATTTCAATGTTGTAAGGTTAGATAGTTAAGAATCTAAGATTTCAAAAGTTTAAACCAACAAAACTAGGTTGAATTGATATATTTAATAGGGACTGAATAAAATTTTCAATAATAATCCCAATACGTAGGTGGCCTTCAATCTTCTACATCCCAATAGAAGATACACATTTGTTTACAAATCATTTTTAATAGATATATCTCATAAATTAAAACTAAATTGGAAATATACTTTCATCCTCTTAAGGGCACATATATATAAAGTGGAAGATTGTGTAGAAAATCTCGAACCTAGTTATGGACAAATGTAGCACTTACTTAATAACACAATGATATTGAGAGCAAAAGGAATTCAACGTAAAACTACTGTGATATCATATTAAATTTTTGTCGAACTTAAAAATTTAACTTTGATCGAAGGAGTCGAATCTATAGAATGCTACTTATGATGGAGAGATGGGTCAAATTAGCTCAGGATCTCCCATTATATAATTGTATGACACTCTTGTTATATTCATAGACATTTAACATGATTTTCTAAAAAATAAGTTTCTTTATGATTTATTTTATCTTGTTAAGTTTTAATAAATAAAATATATTAAAAGATAATAATTAATAATTAAAAATAAAATTTTTATTAACATTTTATCAATGTATAAGTAATATCATATTACATAAATGTGTAATAGGATATTCTGATCTGATTTGATCACACATGAATTAGTGAAATGGGGCGGCAAAAGCTCAGTTCAATTATTAATGTTCAGTCAGTCCACTATTTTTCTCTCCCCATAAATACCCCTCCTATCCATGCCTTTTCCCATCATCAGTTGCTAAACAATTCTTCTCTTCTTCTGCTTCCGGAGATTACTACAATTGTCTCCTTCTTCAGTAATCAAAATTTTGTGTGAGAGGGCAAATGGCGAAGGACATCGAGGTTGCTGGCACTGGTCAGTACGGTGCCAAGGACTACCAAGATCCTCCACCAGCACCCCTCGTTGACCCCGAGGAACTCACCCAGTGGTCATTCTACAGGGCCATCATTGCCGAATTCATAGCCACCCTCTTGTTTCTTTACATCACGGTCTTGACGGTGATTGGATACAGCAGCCAATCCGACGAGAAAAGTGGCGGAGATCAATGTGGTGGCGTTGGCATTCTGGGCATTGCCTGGGCCTTTGGGGGCATGATCTTTATCCTTGTTTACTGCACCGCTGGAATTTCAGGTACGTTCCTAATATTTATGGAATTAATTTGGCAGAATTTAATCATTTAGTCAGGGTTAATTACTAACTAATGACATGTGATTGGAATTGCAGGAGGACATATTAACCCGGCCGTGACATTTGGGCTGTTCTTGGCCCGGAAAGTCTCCCTCATTCGAGCAATCATGTACATGGTGGCTCAGTGCTTGGGTGCAATCTGTGGTTGCGGATTGGTGAAGGCTTTCCAGAGTGCTTACTACGTCAGGTACGGCGGCGGTGCCAATATGCTCAATGATGGGTACAGCGAAGGCACCGGTTTAGCAGCTGAGATCATCGGCACATTTGTACTTGTTTACACCGTTTTCTCTGCCACGGACCCAAAGAGAAATGCACGAGATTCCCATGTTCCTGTAAGTACATTAAAAAAGAAACAAATAAAGAAAAAATATTCTTTGAAATTTAGATGAATCTAATTGATGGGTGAGCATCATATATAGGTACTGGCTCCACTCCCGATTGGGTTCGCAGTGTTCATGGTTCACTTGGCTACAATTCCGATTACCGGCACCGGAATTAACCCAGCTCGAAGCTTTGGAGCAGCGGTAATCTACGGAAAAGACAAAGCTTGGGACGATCATGTAAGTGACTCAAACGAACTTAATTTGTATATTTGTAATTAATTAAGCATGTTTAGTAGTTGTTACATTAATTAATTATATATAATGGTAATTGTTTTCTCTGTTATATATATAGTGGATCTTCTGGGTTGGACCGTTGATTGGTGCAGCCATCGCGGCATTATACCACCAGTACGTTTTGAGAGCAGCAGCAGCGAAATCTCTGGGATCATTCAAGAGCACACCTACTAATTATTAAGACCAAATCAGCCTGCTCCCTGCTGGGATTATTATTGCAATTAAGCTGTAAATAGTGAGTTCGTGGAACTCTCAACTTTGGGAGTTTTCTTGGCACTATTTTTTTTAAATCGTGCCAAAATTTGTCACTTGAATTTCTGAATGTGTCTTTTTTTTGTTTCCTTTTCCTCTGCCTGGTATTTATTTTCGGGCATCTATATTATGTTTATGAATAATGTGGTATGTATGAGTACCAAAATATCTCATCCTGTACTACTGCTGCAACGAGGAGTTTCTTTTTATAAATTGTCTTCTTGAACTCTTTTTTTTTTTTAATATCTAAATGTAAATGCGTATATAAAGATCAAAGTGTACAAGTTATTCGGGCAAATCTGAGGATCTTCTTGAACTCTTTGAACCAATCCATTCAGGTTTTTTTAAAAAAAAAAATCTTCCAAAAGTTTCAGGAATTGAAGCTGGAAATCGCAAGTATAAAAGCAAGTGCACGGGCATGATTCAATCCCGTAACTCGCACTATCATTAGGAATGATGTTCTTTTTCAGTCCAAAAAACGTACGTATGCCCTGCCACTAAAAGAATTACAAAATAATAATAATATAATAATTCTATAATATGATATTATCGAAGAGAAATTAACTAATTGGAATTTAATATTCTTAATTTCATTTTAAGATATTCATAATTAAATTTCTACTTTTATAAAAATAAGCTTTTTTAAAAAAAATTAAAATTTCCTAATTAACACCCTCTTTAATTTTAAAAAATTACATCTCTTACTCCTGTTTTAAAATTTATGAATTCATTAAAAAGATAATCATTTAAGTAAAAAGCATTAACCCAAGGTCCTAAAGTGACTAGGCTACTAAAAGATTTGAAGAGTAAAGTATATAATTCAGATGGCCTAAAATATTTAAATTAAAAATTTGTATAACCATTTATCTTTTTGGATTTGCTCTAATATTTTAATATATTTCCAAGTTTTATTAGCACTCTACTCTTCTCTTTCCTTTCTTTTCTTTTCTTTTTTTTCACCTAAATATAAGTTATAGAGTTGGCTTCAAATCTTTCAATGCACTTCTTTTTACAATACTCTCCAGTCTCCGGTACATGTTTTTTAAATTATTTTTTAAAATATATCCTAAGAGAATATGACCATACAAAAAATATAGTAAAAGATCTGGTGTCTCTAGAATTTAGAAAGAAAGAAAAAAGAAGTCGAGAAATATAGACTACTCCCTTCATCATTAAATATAAGTTATTTAAACTATTTTTTCTTGTAATTAATTATAAGTCATTTTCGTTTGTTATTTTAGTATTTGAAGGTATTTTTTTTATATTACCACTCTAATAATATGTAGTGAAATGGTGTTTAAATTTTTTGAATATGTGATGATTGGACATTTTAAGGAAAAAAAAAAAGTTATAGTAATTTTTACAAAATGCCGGTGGTGATATTTAATGATAGAGGAAGTACATATCTCTGCCATACTTTCTTCTTATCTATCTACTCCTTCTTTAATGTGCAAATTTTATTTATTTTTAAAAGATTGATGATCAATTATCTTAATTTTTTTTTCTTTTGTAATGGAATGAAATATTTTATTTTGTTCAAATTAATATATATACCAGTATTTTAAAAATTCATCATATTTAAAATTCTATAAAAGGTATTTTGAAATTAAATATTTGTCATTTTTTAATTTATAAAAATTTCAATTTAAATTATTTTTAATATAATAATATTATTTTATTAAAAATGTTAAATAATTAAGACATTTAAATTTTGAATTAATAAAATATACACTTCGTCTGATATGGATTTAGGTCCCCTTAATTCGTATCGAGCTAACTCAAAAATTAGTAAAATCATTGTAAGAGAGTACTGATACGGATTTCGTCATAAAGTATAAATCACCCGTTATTAATTTTTAAAATTTAAGATAACCTTTTTTTTTTTCTTTCCTTCTAAAATATCCTATACTCATCATTTGAAAAATATGAATGTTATTTCAATATATCATTATAAGAGTAAGATAGAAAAAAAAATTTTAAATATTTAATTAAATAACAAATATGATTTATAATTAATGATAAGAAAAATATATTAGAATAATTTATATTTAATAACGGAGGGAATACATTATAAGAATTCATGATTGAATTAATTATGAAACCCCATTTTCGAAGATAATAATCTATACCAGTAGTTTTCATAATAATTTAAAAAGCATATGTCGGCGCCGAGCCGCCGAACATCATTTGACCATACATCTCAAGTTCGGTTCGAGTCTTGGCATTATGTGGGGACACGTGGCAGAAAGGTGACCAGGAACACCTCGCGCATTTTTGTAATTGTTAGGTATTGATCCAGAGAATTTAAATGAATTGATCGGAAGATGGCAGCTTTGCTGAAGTGGCAATACGTGAGTGGTTGAAGGAATCAAACTCGACCGTGGCCGAGGCTGGAATGGACGGTGTGGTGCATGGTGTACTGCATAGCTTCCCATGACTCATGATGATGGTCGGTTTTTTTTTTCCTCTCTTTCTTTTCCTTAGCTATTTTTCTCTGATTTGATATGTCTCATTGTCTTATGCTGACATTTAATTACTTTTCCATTTATTTATGAGGCATTTGAATTTATTTTTTTAATTAATTATGTCATCATTGATAGTTGAATATATATTGTATTCATTTTTTTAATATTACACATTCTTTTTATCAAATATTTTTTTTTTCTATTTCTTTGTTAATATTCTTCTTTATAGAGACATTAGATAAAAAAAAAAAACTTCACCTTAATATTAATCAAATTATTAGAAATAACTTATAACTAGGAAGATGGAGGGAGGGAGTATTATTATTGCTTCTATAATAATAGTTATTACCTAAAGTTGAATCTTAGGAAATTATTAGTATGAAATTAAAATAATATATATTTAAATGAAAATAAAAAATAATAATGAAAAGAGAACAATGTATTTTTAATTTTTAAATGAGATAAATAATTTAGATCATATAAAATCTTGAACTGTGATAGATAGAAAATGGAAAATAGTGTATTTAATGGTACCAAGTACCATGTAATGACTTAATTGAAGAAATTCAAAAAGTCAAAGGTTGTAATTGAATGACTTTGAAATTTAAAGGCTAAATATATTTTTTTTTTGGAAAAACAAGTTCAATAACCAATTTATTGTTTATGTTTTTTTTATAAGTTCATCCGAATATGCCCTTATTTCTGAACTATGAGAGTATATGTGTATGGTATTCATGTTCATGTGACTGAGTTACACAAGGATGGGGAATTTGTCATGTTTTCCTTGAACCAAAATTACCAATCTCATTAGCACCCCATTTGTTTGGCCAGGAATATTGCACTGAAAATCAGTGTCATTATTGAACATATTTTGTAGCCGGTGCCGGTGGTCGTAGTGGGCCATTAGTGACTGACTAGTAAGTGAAGGAAGAATTGAAGGTGAAAGAAAATGAAAACAAGCGGAATGGGGCGGCAAAACCTCAGTTTAATTTATTCTCTCAATCCATTATTTTTCATTTTCTCCCCATAAATACCCCCGACCATCACCATCTCCTCTCATCCCATTATCACTCTACTTCTCCTAGCAATCAAATTAGAAGTTCGAGATTTTCCCTATTCGAATCTTTATCAAGCTAATAATTGGGAAATGGCCAAGGACGTTGAGGTTGGCGGAACTGATCAGTATGGTACCAAGGATTATCAGGATCCGCCACCATCTCCGCTTATTGACCTCGAGGAACTCACCAAATGGTCATTCTACAGGGCCATCATTGCCGAATTCATTGCCACCCTCTTGTTTCTTTACATTACTGTCTTGACGGTGATTGGGTACAGCCGTCAATCCGACGAGAAAAGTGGCGGCGATCAATGCGGTGGCGTTGGCATTCTGGGCATTGCCTGGGCCTTCGGGGGCATGATCTTTATCCTTGTTTACTGCACCGCTGGAATTTCAGGTACGTACCTAATTAATTATGCAATTAACTTGGTTAATTTCGTATTCAAAATACTTTTAATTGGGTAGTAATGGTTAATTACTAATTAATGACATGTGATTGGAATTGCAGGAGGACACATTAACCCGGCTGTAACATTTGGGCTGTTCTTGGCCCGCAAAGTCTCCCTCATTCGAGCAACCATGTACATGGTGGCTCAGTGCTTGGGTGCAATCTGTGGATGCGGATTGGTGAAGGCTTTCCAGAGTGCTTACTATGTCAGGTATGGGGGAGGTGCTAACATGCTCAGTGATGGGTACAGTAAAGGCACCGGTTTAGCAGCTGAGATCATCGGCACATTTGTTCTTGTTTACACCGTTTTTTCTGCCACGGACCCCAAGAGAAATGCCCGAGACTCTCATGTCCCCGTAAGTAACATTCAAAAAGAAACACAATTTTTTTTTTTTGAGATTTAGAAATAGTTAGAATGAATCATAATTTAATTGATGCATGGATTATAGGTACTGGCTCCACTCCCAATTGGGTTCGCCGTGTTCATGGTTCACTTGGCTACGATTCCCATTACTGGCACTGGTATTAATCCTGCTCGAAGCTTTGGAGCTGCTGTAATCTACGGCAAAGACAAAGCCTGGAATGATCATGTAAGTGACTTTATCTTTTAGCTAATTATTAAATCTCGAGTTATTTGAAATTAATTGTGTCTCTAATTGCATGGTTAATCATTCATATTCTGCAGTGGATCTTCTGGGTTGGACCCTTCGTTGGTGCTGCCATCGCTGCATTATACCACCAGTACGTTTTGAGAGCGGCAGCACTGAAAGCTCTGGGATCATCGAGGAGCATAAACTAGTGGCCAAATTAAGCATCACTTCGCCTGGCAACCCTTTGTCATGTGTTTTCATTGGCAAGTTGTAAATAATGAGTTGTCGTTGTGAAGTTCGGGGCCGGTCTTTGGACTTATTTTAATACTGCCCTTTCAGCACTTGTTGTTTCTCACTTGTTCCTTTTTTTTTTTTTGTGTCTGTACGATGGTTTGATCAAGATGAATGTACTTTCCACGAGTAAAGTTCTCCTTTACATGCAATGAAGAAGAATTTTTTTAACCCATGGATACTACTTGGAAAAATATATTTATAGATTTTTGAACAGAATGTTGGGCCCAAGAGATTAAGAGGTGAAGGATGTTGGGCCAAATCTTAGTCTGATAGAAGCCCATATGTTAACTCTCCACTTTATGGAAGGAGTCGGACTCGGTCTAGACTCCAGAAGGTGTATACATCTCAACCCAAATCGTATCTTTCCTTTTCGGTTTTTTCCAAGAGAAACGCTTTCCATAACAATTTGACATCGTTGATCGGTGGTTGGATCATCATTCTTTGATAACGATAGCTGCTCCCTCCTGCACATCAATTTTACGGTTCGCCTTCTGAATTGCCTCCCGTAACGCTTCTAACAATCAAAAACCGATGTAATGGACGAATTAGGCTACCCGATTATATACATTTGATTTTTTTTTCTTTAAAATTTTTACATATATAAATTCCTCTTTTAATTTTGGGATAGTAAATTATTTCGGAACTGCGACTTGATTGGGGGAAAATTTTTTTTTTTTTTTTTTTTTAGTAATCAATATTAGGTGATGGCTGGATTAGCCATTGTAATTGCTGAATCTAATTTGCAGTTTGGATTTTCCTTCGTTGATTGTTGCCCTTGTATCTTTTCGCAATGTCCCGTCATAAATTTTCTCGTCTCTTGTACACAGTGAAACAAATGGATGCTCTGCTAGCTGACAGGCGAAATATTGCAATTAGAAAACTTCTAGATGCTGAAAAAGACGCCCAGCAAATCGTAAATGCTGCTAAAACTGGTAAACTTCTTGATCTTATCCTTCAGGTTTAATTTCATTCCCCTGTGTGCTCACATTCGCCATCGTCAGTTTTTGGCCGTGGCGTGATGTATCCAAAAGACTATTGTCACTTGAATATCTGATCTTGCAAACAATTTCAAATTTTTTTTTTTGGATTTTCCTGATGATAGTTACAGCTTCTGTTTAGTTTGAAAACGAGAAATTTAAGCAAGTAATGTTATTGCTAAGACAAGTAGGAAAGGCAAAAACCTGTTCAGCAATAAAATTGCCCTGTTACACCTTATATGATGGTCAGGATTTGGAATTTTATGTAACCACAAATTCCTCTTTCACAGATCAGCTATAAAGTCTAGAACTTATTTCTCCATTTTTTGGTCCTTCCAGAGAAATTAGCCAAACTTAATCAAGCCAAGGCAGAGGCTCAAGAGGAGGCAGTGGCTTATCGATAACTTATGGAGTTTGAGTTGCAGAAGAAAACTAGAGAGGTAACTAATTCTATTATATCATCATGATCAGGTCAGGCAATGTCACCTTAAAATGTCTGGCTGGCAAGACTCGTATCCAATATGTGCATAATTTGTTATTAGAGTCTTATCTGTTTATTGTTAATTTACCTTGGCATGACTAAGGGTGTGGCTGAAGAAGTCCGTTTTGGTCCAGAGCCACAAAATAAAGGCACGCCAATGGTACATTTGGCTGTTGATATTTAAGGATTAAATTCTAGTAAAATGTGGGTTATTATTCTCTCTCTTATTGGTTCTTTAAACTATGCTGGAGTAATAATTGTTTATATGTAAAGAATATACTAAAAGGAAAACCTTTCAGAAGGTTTTGTTTATGATTGTGTGATGTGTTACTTTGTCATAGAATCTTAACTCTTTTTTTCCCCTCTTTTTTAGAGATATCCAATTCTATAAAGCATTAATCTGGGGAATTCCAGAAGCTTCTTTGTTGGAATGGGATTATTACTCTTAATATCCTCAAGTCGTTTCTAGTTCTTGGATGCAGATTGTCCCTTCAGTTTGATACTTAACTTCTTCATTTTCCTACATGTGCACCTCTAGAATTTTGGAGAATGTGGAACAAACACGAAACGCCTTGAACAAGAGATAAAAGAAAGGATCAATCACCTGCAACTCCATGCTGAAAGAATTAGCCACGATGTTGTCACCATGCTTCTCAAGCATGTCAGAACAGTTGTTGTTTAAGTGCTCAAAAGTTTTTTTTTTTAAGGTGTGACTAACATGTTAATATGATCTGATTTTCCTTGTCATCATCCCATGTTGCGCATTTTCTAACTCACAATACGATGAAAGAATATGGACAAAACAGTTACTGAAAAGATCACTCTTTTTTCTCATATTTGTCATTCTGTTCTCATGGTCTAGATCATATTGTCTTGGACTACTTTTTTATCTCCTATTGAGGTAACTCTTGGACAATCATATGTTGTTCATAAAAGGAAACATACAAAAAAGAAGCTTGCTTTATTGATTTATTTGCGTGAATTATGTACAATAGGGCCTTATCAAATTCCTATATATGGTGCCTTTGCTTTTGATATTTATGATCTGCTATTTTCCCTTTGTTTTTGTTTGTTTTTTTTAGATTGAGTGCTCTTGATGTGATTTGTTTCATTAAAAACACACCGAACTAAAGATTTTACTCGAGACTCACATTTGTGGTTCAAGTTAATTACAATGACCTATAATGATTTTCAATCATTAACCATTATCTTGATGTTGGTAGACAAATCAATACACTAATCAAAGTGATAAAAAGTCATAGAGTAGTTAAACCAAGAACCCTTGAGAGTTAAAAGGAAGAACACTAAAAGCAACTAGGTTTCAATCCAAGAAGATTTTTGATTTCATGATAAAAGTTATTTATAGGTTGTTATGGAAAGACAAGACAAAGAGTATTTATACTCCTAGGACTTAAAATAACCTAAAGTTTTCATAATTGGAGTGTAAGTACTTGCATACCCTTGAAATAAATTTTAAAATACAAGAAGAATGGAAGAAAAATGAAAAAAAAACTGACACAATTTGGCTGAACCGATCCTCGATTGGCGCCTATGGGTGCATCGATTAGAGGACCCGTGAAATTTCTGCTTGTGGATTTGAGAAGGATGCACCGGTCACCAAGCTAGTGCCAGTGCCAGGGCCAGGGCCAGGACTTCTCGGAAAAGTGTCCCAGTTCCTCCAATTTTCAACCGGCGATGGTACTAAGCCCGTGGAGGGACCGGTTGATCTTTTCTAGCCGGGTTCTTCATTTCCTTTTGTTCTTCTTCTACCTTGCTTTCTTCCCAAGCCATTTGTTGTTGTTCTTCCTTGATTCCAAAGCTATAATCCCCTCTTGACTGCTTCATTTGTTCATCTCCAAGACCTTGAATTGAACACAAGTTCCATAGCTTCTCATCATCCAAATCTTATTCAAGTTTAGTACTCTCGAATATAGCTTTGAAATCAAATCGTTCTTCCTTTTCTTAAACAAATGTCATCAAAGTCTTTTTCATCCTTGACATCCTTATCCTCGTGATCGGTCCCAATGACACTCATGGAGCACTTGATCTGGCCTCTTGTTTTTTGTGAGAAACTTTCACTCCAAGCTTTGCCTTAGTGTACCTGGCAAGAATTAGATCTTTTTTTACAGGAGAATTGTTGCTTTGAGTTTTGATTCTGGTTTCCTATGTGTCAAAATGATTTTAAAATAAAAAATCCGTACAATCTCATCATCATATAGTATGAATACATTATAGCCAAAGATGGACAGTGTAGGCTGTCTTGTTGATTGTTGGTTCTTACATTCAACTTAAGCGAAGGACAGGGTCCTCAATATTCGCCATCCCTATGAGATGCGTTGTTCCTTTGTTTCTGTCTGGGAGCCAACCGTAATAGTTGACAAGGACCTTGTCTCAGGATCCTTGATTTAAATTTATGACACGAGTTATATAGTAAAAGGAGAATTTGCCCTTTTCTCAGCATTCCTTTCCCAGTAACTGAATGGCCGCCCGAGGAAGAAGAAGAGGAAGAGTACGGAATTGACTTGACCCTGCAATTCTTTAGAATTACTCAAAATAGATCTGAGAGTCATATTCTTTATGTGGCCGTGAAATTCTCATTAACTATCACGAATCAAAAGTCAAGATCAGATACTACGACGTACCCAAAAGACCAACCTGTTCGATTCAGGTAAGAGTTCAAGTTATTTGTGATTGACCAATAGTAAGGCTTGAATCCGGTGCATCATTCATGGTTTGTTTTCTTATATTATTACATTTCAAGTTGGAGAAAATTAGTCGGAGGTTAAAGATTCTTGTTTCGGAGTCCCTAATAAATAGAGAGGTCACAGAAAAATCTAGTAGTTCAAATATCATCAGATTCGTTTTCTATGTAAACACATCACATGCAAAGATGAGCTCTCTATGTGGGGACACCTCTACCCATACTATAAATATAAAATATAATAATAATGATTTTGTTGATATTAAGGGAAATTTTTTATTTTCCTCCTAAAATGTGTTTATGAATTAAAAACATCAAGAAATAAGAAAGAAAGAAAGAAAGAAAAATATTTTATGAAGCGAATGAATAATATTATAAGAAAAAAAAAATTATGAATAATAATTATAAATAGGGATGGAGGGAATATATATGTATATATATATCTTCCTTAGGACAGGTACTGTTATATTCAAACCGCCGGTTTGCAATCAAATCCACGCCCCGAAATCTAATCTGGCCACATAATTCCAATTTTCTAGAATTCGATGGCCGTGAAGTATTATTAATATGGTGATGGAATGAATGGTTAATTTAGTTATTTATAGTATTCTGATGGGTGCAAATTGAATTTTGTGATTGGAAAGGACGAAGGAGCAGATTTTGTGAGGATATTTGTCATGAATTGCATAATTGGGAGAGGTTTTATGATGGGATGGGGGGACCTAATAGAGCAGCAGGGCAAGGTATTCCAAATGCATTGAATTATATCTCCTTGGTTCCTCTGGTCTGATTCCGAGTCCCCACTAAAAATTGGGTTCACATTTCATCCTCCGTTGTACAACCATATGGGCCGGGGTCCAAGCATGGGATTTTAAGAAATCTTTGACTCAGAAAATAAAGAAGGGAAAGTTTATTCACTAGAATTTTGAATGATAATATTCCTTTCCGAGCATAAATTAATTCACACAAGAACAAGGAGATAAGTGTATCCACCATCAGTATCTCCCTTTTTTTATTGTTTGTAAAATTGAAAAAGTGTGGGCGAAGGGAGATGGGCATCAGCGACTGGATTTTGAATTTTGACCATCGTCATCAGCATTAAAATGGCGAGAGAAGCCAGACAGGTTGAGCAGGCAAGCACGTGATAGTATATGTGTGCGTCGGATCACAAATGGTAAACATTTCTTTTGGTGTCTACTTCTGCTTCTGCTCCTTTCCTCTGACTTTTCATAAGTTTCTATTAACTTACGTGAATCTTCCTAATGGACACACTAACAATGCTTTAATCTTTATATATAAATATATACTCCCTCCATCATCACTAAATATAAATCATCAACTTTCATTTTATAAAAATTAAGGAAATTTTTTTTTACATCCTATTGGATTAAGGAGTTTTTAGTCCAGTAGGAGCTTCACCTTCGAGACTTTCTCCTAATAAAAAAGAAAAAAAATATTTTCATTAATTTTAATGCATCGAAAACAGTTAATTAAATACAAAAATCAAAATCAAAGCTTTTTTCTTTTCTTTTTCCCGATTTTGTAGTTCGAGTTTGCCTTTATAGGGATATAGATGGGTGAGTAGCTGGGCATTGAAGGCAACCAAACTCCACCAATAGTCAGTCTCCCTTCATCGTGCATATGACATGGACTAAATATCTATAGTAAAATGTGATATGAATTAGGTTGAGTCCTACACATACACCAACAATTTGTTATTCATTTTAAATCATGTCCTAAATGTCAATTTGATAATAATTTTGGAGTACTCCTCAATTGTTAAATATAAATCATTATTGTTAATTTTTTATGTATGTTCATATTTTATTTTTACTATATTACATATGTGATTGTCTTTTCTCTAGTAATTGTGATTAAATTAATTAGAATCATAAATAAAGATATTTTAACAAAAAAATATATATTACTTTAATTTTGATAAAATTATATATATATAATATATGGATTTGCTAAGGTGCGCTCCGGCCGTTACCGTAAC
>JAOXNR010053942.1:0-13353 GCA_028571225.1 Parsonsia alboflavescens | reverse complement strand
TTACAAACTCTTTTAAAGATTCCCCCTTTTTGTTACTTATTAATTGGTTTTATTTAAACTGAGATTCAATTCCTTGTAGGTTCGACCCTACTTGCCCTAACTGCATTAGTTTTGGTAGATAGGTTTAATTTGTTCGTGTTACGACGTACGGTCACTCTCAAGCAACGATTGCAGTATAACATCAATGGCCAACTCTTGACCTAGAGGAAAACCCAATCTCTCTAGGTTCTCAATATACATAATCATTTTGACGACATGATGACCAATTGGAGAACCCTCTGCCATTCTACATTGAAATAAAGCCTTGGATACATCAAACCTCTCTTGCCTAGCTTGCCCTTGATAAAGCAGTTTCAGGTGCTTTATCATATCATAAGCATCCATTTCCTCTGTTGCTTCTGAAGCTCGGAGTTAATGGAGTCAAGCATGAGGCAACCGACGTCAATAGAGTCATGTTGATGCTACTTGTGAGCATTTTTTTTGGCCCTTGTGGCTGTGAAGGGAGGTTCTTTAGGAATAGGACCCTCAAGGACAAACGTCTTTTTTTCTTGTTTGAGTACCATTTTCACATTCCTATACAAATCTAGAAAGTTTGTCCCATTCAGCTTGTCCTTCTCAAGGACCGATTGCAATGACAGTGTATTATTATTTGTGTTAGGTGCCATGGTAATCTACAATAAAATATGCAAAATATAAGTATCATGAAATGATTATTTAATTTTAAAAACTTAAATGATACTCCCACTATTTCTTCAAATTAATAAACCTCATTATTAATTCAGAAAGTTACACATTTAACTTTCTAGTGGACCAAGATCCATATTTCACCTTATCCCAATGTAGCTTTGGCTATCCCTCAAGACTCAGTTATTTATTTAAGCAACACCTTGCTAATTGCATTTCTATGCAACTCTTAGTTTAAACATAAGCAACTATTGTTCTTAATGCCTCTAGATTGCCCCAATCTAATTGAGGGAACCTAGTTAAGTCTACCCAATTTAAGACCCTTTGGATATCACTTTTATCCTACCTCGTTTCACTAAGATAAACATGGCACCTTTGCTTTGGAAAATTTACACACATTGATCAAAGTGTTAACGAGTGACATTAATCGGTAGGCATTAATCTTGACTTAATTTAATTTGAGGGATTTGACTATGTTGTAAAAGATCTCAACAATTTAATATAAATGACCATTTGAATATTATTACTGGTTAACATGATCATATCAAAATGACAATAATAACATGCAAAGCAAAAGTAAGATAAACGTGACACTGTTATAGTCCATCCTACTCAATTCTCCCAAGCCAATGAGAGAATCGGAAAAGGTTAATCTAAGGGTAAAGAACAACTACTTCTAGTTGTAATAAAATTACCTTATACTATATTACAATAATATGGTAAAGAAATCTCGCGTTACATACAAGGGGATTTAGATGAGAGGAGAATATACATTAGAATGATAGAGAGGCATGACACGCAAGCCGTAATAAAACCACATCCTATAACTATGTACCTTGCTTAAATCATAAATTTCATAATATACATATCAAATATGATAAAATGCATAAATGATTATCGAAGGTAACGAAATCACATAGAGAATCGATTGAAGCCTCGGAAGACAGCGGGGTTCGTCGGAGCGGCAACCCCCATGGAATGAACCTACCCAATAGTGAACGAAAGCGCATCAACGTTTGATGTAGGTGCTATTCCAGAATGTTATTTCCAAAACTGTTGCGCCATTAGTTTCCCTTGCAAATCTGGTACATCGCCATGTCCAAAATATTACCATTCATACGATTCTGTAAATTGCCAAAAAAATAAGACATACGGAAATGACAACACTGGCAGGAATATTAATCGTAATCTCATTAGAAATAATTCTGTTAGTAAATCAGGTCATTAAAATTTTGTTTATACATAAACAGAGTCATACTCAGTAGACCATCTATATCAACATACAGAAAGTCGAATTCAGTAAAATTTCTATATTAGATTACAGAAAATAAAACTTAATAAACTTTTGTATCAACATGCAGGAAATCGAAATTTGCAAAATATCTATATCAGCATATAGATAATCGAAATTGATAGAAATCGAAAACATACTGAAAATCGAATTTAATAGACTACTGAAAATTGAATTTAACAGATATCAAAAACATACTGAACATCAAATTTAACAGAAATCGAAAAAAAACTAAAAAAACAACAGAATTTTGATTTCATATAGGCATGTCATGAAATCATAATTTCACATAGAACTCGTCTAGAGACTCCAAATATGGCTTTGATAACAATTTAAGAAAAGGCCACAAACAGACTTCCTCCAGGCATCAATCGGAGGGAGTCTAGAGAGGATACTGACATTACCTTTTTCAATTCTTAGACAGAAGATGAACGTCAAAATCTCTTGTCTGCAATCACTAGCAAAGATCTCCAACCTTTGCCTCTACTTCGCCACATGAACGTCTGCTTCCAATGTACGTCTCAATGTATTATTGATATTCTAATTTCAATAAAACTTGACTGACGTCTTTAAGAATAGACAAACTATTCTAAAGACATTATATAATTTATTAAATGAAAAGCAGATGTAAAAGTAAATTGTATAATGATATAAGTCGCATCATGATATAAAGTCATGCCAACTAAGTAAAATCATCATATGGTCTTAGGGCATATCCAACATAAGAAAGTCCTAGGATCATATCAAATTTTAGCTTCCATGATGTCGATGAAGAGAGGAAATGTGCTCCCATTGGACGCAGTGAACTGTTAGCCACCTCCTTTAGATTGATTCTTACAATAGATGAGAGTACGAATCAAGTATAAAAAATCTTCATATTTGCTATAGTTGCCATGATACACAAAAGGTCATTTATAGAATGGTAGGCATAGAAATTATTATAAAAGATACAAATTGTTTTCACCACTTCAAGTATGGAAATTGCTCTTGTGGAGACTGTTGATAAATGATCGAGTCTTGATACTCTCATCTGAAATTCAGTATGATGTGTGTATTATCAGTGTTTGTTGAAATGACTAAATGGGTTAAGTGACAAAAAGTGGGTCTGGTTTTGAGGGAAAAGTGTTAAATATCTTTTTTTTACCCCTGACTAATGACATGTTGTTTTTTGGAATCACAAAATAATGGTTAGAATGGACAAAGACCCCAATATGATAGATCGTAAAATGTTTTGGGATAATAAAGGTAGGGAAAAAAGTTTAGGGATGAAATTGATTTTGGTGTCAAACTTTAGGGGTAAAATTGACTAATTCCATGTTAAAAGCCTATTTTACCAATGACTAATGGACACTTAAAGGCAAAGATGGATGGAGACTCCACAATGACAGATTGTAAAATATTTTGGAACAATAAGGATAGGAAAAAGAAAAAGAAACTTTCAGAATGAAATGGATTTTAAGATCAAACTTTAAGGACGAAATTGACAAATCTTCCAACCTAATATGATGAGGATCATATATGGTGGTTGGGTGGGGAAAATATATTTAGGATCAAATTATAGTTTTACTTAAGATGAGGGACCAAATGAGTTAAAAGCCCAAAAATAAAACTTAGTGTAAGAATCGATAACGTTTGGACAAAGAAGAATCCATAGTCATTTTTTATAATTTATAATTAATTAAGAGTTTCTTTTTATAGTCATATTTTATTTGAATAATTTTATATGAGTTTATAAAAATAAATGTCATTCAATTTCATAACCAAATAAATTTAAAAAAATATCTTTCAACTTTCTTTTTTACTTATTTATTTTTGAAAAAGGTCATTTGAATTTTTTTACTTTTTAATCATTTATTCTTTTCATAATATCTAACAAAATTTTAATTTACTGAACTTTTAAAATAAGTGTCATTTGTAACCTATGATTTATTCACCATTTTTCAATTATTAAAAAAACTTGATGAAAAAACAAAGAAGTTTTCAACTTTGTTTTGATAGTTATATTCTTCCAATAAATAGTTTTAATATTATTATTTAATTAGAAAAAGAAATTATTCTTATTAAACCAGAAAAACAAAACTTTTCATTTTTTAAAGTTTCAAAATATTCTAATTAGCATTTGTAAAACAATACAATGTCCATGCATGGCACAACACTAAGTTTAGGTGGTATAAATAATTATCTTTGGTAACTTATATTTTATAACCATCATTAGATTATGTTTTTTTATCTGAAACTTATCACAGATGTTTCCATGAATCAAGATGTTTTCCATCCATTTTCCAATTATAAAAACTCAAAGAAAAAAAATTCAATTTTGTTTTGATCTTTATATCTTTAAATAACTAGTTTTAATATTATTTATTTAGAAAAAAATATATTCTTATCAAACTGCAGGAACAATACTCATCATTTTTAAAATTTTCAAAATATTTTAATATGTATTTGTAAAGCACTCGTGCATTGCATGGTACTAAAAGTATAAAATTAAACCTTTGTTTTACTTTAGTATTTTTTTTTTCTTCATATGTGTCGTACTACTACTTTAAACTCTAGACGTAATATGATGAGGGACCATATATATAGTAGTTAAGCCAAAAAAAATTATCATTTGACTTAAAGATGAGGGATAATTAAATATGATGAGAGACCATACATTGTGGCTAGAAAAAAAATTTGGATCAAATTATAATTTGGCTTAAAGATGTGGGATTAAATTTATTAAAAGTCCAAAAACAAAACTTAGTAAATAACTTTTTGGCCAAAAACTCATCATATCAATTATAAATAATTGTCTTTGGTATCCTATGATTTATTAACCATTATTCATTTTGTATTGTATCTAAAACTTATCACATGTCTCTTTATAAATGAAGATGTTTTCCAACCATTTTTCGATTATAATAAAACTCAAAAGAGAAAACAACGACTCTTTCAAATTTGTTTTGATCTTTATACTCTTAAAAAATCATAGTTTTAAAATTCTTCCATCCAAAATTGAATGTCTCATTTGAACTTGATAAAAAATTGTTGAGTGCCTTTGACTTTCATACAAGTTACTAATCTATCCTTATCATTCGTGTATTAGTTGTAGAATTATTATGCAAGTGGATGTAATTCCTAAAATTAATGAGGCTGTTAATGAGACTTTAGCTTAAAAATCTTATCATTTTAAGAAATGAGATATTCAATTTCAGACCACCTAAAATGGAAGTAGGGACATTCAATTCCGGACGGAGTTAATTTTTTTTTTAGAAAAAGAAATAATTTTTATTCAACTATACTCAAACAAAACATTTAATTTTTCAAAATTTCAAACTATTTTAATGTGTATATGTGAAACACTGGTGTATTGCATGATACTAAAAGTATAAAGTAGTTAAACCTTTAATTTTCTTTAGTACTTTTTTTTCATATGTGTTGTACAGGAACTTTAACCTATACAAATTTAACAAGATGAGGGATCACATATAGTGGTTGGGAGGGGAAAAAAAATTTAGCTTAAGATGAGAGACCAAATGCAATAAAAGCCAACAAATAAAACTTAATATGAACATGTTTTTGAACAGGTCAGGCTCAAGCCTAAAAAAGCAGCCTATAACAGGCCACATCCCATGTGTATGTTTAACAGGCTTGGCCTGCCCGTTTCGATCCCTAATTATGGCATCCAAACACAAAATAATTTAATTGAAAAAAACACTTTTATAAATAGTAATGTTGCAAAAATGCTTTTTTATAAGTCCACCCAAACAAGCCCTATGTCTTATAAGATCCAATTACTGCTCAAAATATGAATCTCGTGTTCATGGTTTCCATATGAAGTCTATCAATAATTTTAAAAAATAGTATCAAATGGTGTTTTGTTAAAAAAATAAAATTACATATTCACTTTTTTTATAAAAAAAAAGGGAAAATCTTCATCAATATAGGAAACACATTGATAAATAATTTTTTATCTATTATATAAATAAATATATATATATATATATAACACATTGATAAATAATTTTTTATCTATTATATATATATATATATATATATATCTAAAGGAGCTCGCTAATTTTGTATTATTGAAGTATGATGTATGCCATGTAGATTTTAAAAATTCTAAAAAAAGTATTAAAAAGTGTTTATAGAGTTATATCTAAAGAACATAATCTTACAAAGTATAGATCCCAAATTAACGAGCGATTAAAAATTTTGAATTTTTTAAGTTAAAAGTTACATGTAGAAATTTAGATAACCCTTCCCCAAAGTCATCATATCAAATGGGATCAAACTATAATTTTGCTTGAATATAAGGGATCAAATGTGTTAAAAATTCAAAAATAAAACTTAGTATGAGAGTCAATAACTTTTGGATAGAGAAGCACAATAGTTTTTTTGAAAAAATTTATAAGTAATTAACAATTTCTTGGAAGAGTTATATTTTATTTAAATATAGTCTCATATGAATTTATAAAAATAAAATATTTAATTTTATAACCAAAAAATTTTTGAAAAATATATTTCAACTTTCTTTTTCACATATGTATTCTAAGAAAACGGTCAACTTTCTTTCCATAATAATACTCTAACAAAATTTTAATATATATTATAAAGAATGTCCATGCTTTGCACAACAATAAATCTAGATAGGATAGTAAATCTCTCCATTCCTGATGTTCAAAAGTATTTCTTAATCATTTTAAAATTAAATGTCACACTTTAACTAGATAAAAAATTATAAAGTGAATTCAACTTTATTACCATTACTAATTTATCGTTTTCATTAGTTTAATAAATGCTGATATTTTTAGTTGAGTGGATGAATAATTAAATTAAGTAGGTTGTTAGTCAAACTTTATGTTGAAAATTTATTTATTTTTAAAAATGACACATTCAAGTTCAGACAACATAAAATAGAAATATGTCATTTAGCTTTGGATTGTAAGAACACTAATAATCATTGTTTTTTCAAACCATAGTGGTCAAATCGTAAACCAACCATCAAACCGATTTGAAAAAAAGGATTAGACTGTTTTTTACTAAATCGTTCTCTAAATAAAAAAATCAAAATGGACCACTAAATCGATCAGGCTGATACTGAACCACTTGGACTTTTCAAAAAGAACAATTTGGGGTCAAAGTGGTTCAAATTTCAACAAAAAAACATATTTTTATATATTAAATCATTTTTCAATCAAATTATAAATTTAATCATTTAAAAAAATTACTCAAAACATATGTCATTATTTAATATTAATAAATTAATAAAATATGTTATAATTGTCAAGCTTTATTAACACTAAAAATTATCTTCTTTTTTTTTTTTTTTGAAAACCGTCAATGGTGACGGGGGGTTAGGCAGACCCCTACCAGTTTATTAATAGCATTTAAAGAGAGGAGGGGACATAATGAACCTTACTCCTTAGTGGATGGAAATAAATCCACTACATAGTATAAACTATATACAAAAGATAGGAAAGCTGTTCAAAATAGGAAAATTATAAGCTTTTTGAATATGAAATAGCTGCCAGTTAATCTTGTGGATGATCCCACTACTGCTGCTCGACTCTTCAGCATAGACAAAAGAACATCGTGCAAACCAAATCTCATGGCAAATCAACAAGGGGACAATTTTGGAAATAATACCCAATCTCCTTTCTCGAGAACTCCAGCTATTTAGGCATTCATTGAGAGAGTCATGAGAGGTATGCATACCACCAATATTAAACACATGAAGAAAATGAGACCAAATTGCCATTGCTATCTTGCATGAAGCAAACAAGTGGTTCAGTGTTTCAGAGGCACACTTACAATGACATCGGGATGCTAGGCTAAAGCCCATATATGTTCGGGTGCCATCCGTTGCTACAAAGTTTTAAGTTAGACACCACATAAAAATTGACCAAGAAAGGGGAATTTTCGTGTGAAAATAGTGATCATTAATTGCTGTCATAGCCTAACTCTCCCATGTTAAAGCTGCCAGACAATCAGATAATTGAAATTTCCCATTAGGCGACTGCTTCCACAAGTAAGTATCCCTCGAATCCCTTTTGCCCAAAGGGAAAGAGAGGATCGAATCGCATAGGTCTGGTGGCAATAATTTCTTTGCCTCTTCTGTGTGCCACTGCCCCTGAGAAATCAGCCCATTAACTGTGATATCACTTGGGATATCAAACGGAACCATATCTGCAATTCTCCCATCAGCTATCCATTCCTCGTGCCAAAAAGAGAAGTTTCCCTGGCCTAATTTTACAGCAATGAAGGGTTCCGCAACATGTGCAACTGACAGCAGCCGTTTCCATACCCTTGAACCCCAACTATATAATGCATGTCCTAGCCGAAAGCCATATTTCAACTTTAGATGAGTGGACAGTAGCGATTCCACAGTGCGGAAGTTCCACTACAATTTCATGCTATAGGCTTGAACAAAATGAGATAGTGAAGTTACATTCAGACCTCCCCTGTCATAAGGCACACATATTTGCTTCTAAGAACACCAATGCCTATAATGACCATAGTCCGAATTGCCCTAGAAGAAGTGAGCAAAAAGATGCTCCAAATCTGCAATGACCTGTTGCGGAGGATTCAAAACAGCAAGACAGTAAGTAGACATAGCAGATAAAACATGTTTAATCAGTATAAGTCTACCACCCGGGGAAAGGTATTTCTGTTGCCACCCATTAATTCTAGTTTTAACTTTATTAACCAGTGGTTCGAAGTAAGCAATCTTCATTCTTCCTGGGAAAATTGGGCAACCCAAAAAAAAAGCGAAGGCTTCCTAATGAGATAACTAGTGATCCTTTTACACATGCCCTGTCTGTGCAAAGAAATTGTTGATGACAAATACATAGAACTTTTATGAAAATTGATACATTGCCCCAAACAATCTTGGTAAAATCCCAGGAAATCCATTAAGTTAACCAAACCATCCTTTATACCCCGAGTAAAAATTATTATATCATCAGCAAAGCTCAAGTGTGATATAGGATAACCAATCCTTTCTGAAATGAAATCACCAATAGCTCCATCATACCATAATTTATTCAAACCTCGAGAAAGAACTTCTGCAACTAAAATAAACAGTGTAGGAGAGAGTGGATCCCCTTGTCATACTCCCCTACTTGAAGAAAAATAACCACAGAGCTTGCCATTAATTGTAACTGGGAACTTGTTAAAAGATAAACAATTATAAATTAAGTGTATGAAATGAGCACCAAAGCCAAATTTCTTCAAACCTCCAACAAATAAGACCAGCTCACTCTATGAAATGATTTCAACATATCTAACTTCATAATCATATTTCCCCCCCAAACATTTCTTATTCATAGAATGCATCAAATCAGAAGCTAGTAAAATATGATCACCCATATTTCTCCCTTGAATAAAACCCCCTTGATTAAAACCCCCTTGATTTGAGCAAACCAAATTAGGAAGTAGTGTAGACAATCTGGTAGAAATTACCTTCCCAATTACCTTTGAAGTGAAATTGCAAAGGCTGATGGGTCTGTAATCTGCAAACGTCTCCGGGTTATCCACCTTTGGTATTAGGACGATTTGCGTGGAAGTAAATTGTTGAGGCATCCGCACTCCAACCCAAAAGTCTCTCACTGCTTGTACCAAATCATTTTGAATTAAGTCCCAAAATGATGTATAAAAGATGCCTGGGAAACCATCCACCCCAGGAGGGCTATCCGATTCCAACGAGAAGACGGCAACCCTTACTTCGTCGACAAAAGGGAGAAATTGCAGCTTCTGATTGTCAGCTTCCAAAATACCTACTGGAATGAAATTGGTGAATGTCGAAGGGTCTTGGAGACAACTCTGATCTGCAGCAAGCAACGTAGAGAAAAACCGCTCAGCTTCCTTTTCAATCTCAGTCATATCAGTGAGCCAACGTCCATCTTCAAGCCTAATTTTCTGGATGTTCATTCTGGATTTTCTGGTGTGCGAAAGCTGGAGAAATATGTTGTGTTCCCTTCACCCTCCTTTAGCCACTTGACTTGTGATTTTTGTCTCCAATATATCTCCTCATTCTTGGAATGGTAAGCAAGGTTTGCTTTAGCTTTGTGTAAATTTTCCCGTTTCTCCTCTGAAAAATGTGACATGTAGTCCTCCTCTGCAGCCGAGACTTCATTCTTGGCCCGCTGAACATTTGAAAACACATTTCAAAAACATTCTTTATTCCAAATTTTCAGACTGATTTTTAATCGCTGCAATTTTGCAGCCACAATCCGCACACCATCCCCCTCAATCTGTTGCTGCCAAGAGTCCCAAACCATGTCCCGAAAATTCTGATGCCTTAGCCACATTTTCTGAAAGCGAAATAGCCATGCTCCCGATCTGATTGCCTGCTATGAACAGTTGACAAGCAATGGGCAATGATCCGAAGGGAACTTCGGAAGGTGTTCAACTACTATGCTATCAAAAGAACCCTGCCATGTATCATTTACCAAAACTCTATCTAATCTCTTCTGGAGAGGTGAAAACCTTGAGTTGTACCATGTGTACTGACTTCGGACGAACGGCGAATCCAATAAACCACAAGACTCTATACTATCATTGAACTCCCTAATTGGGTGGGAAGCTGATACTGAGCCTAGACTTTCATCTTGACTTCTCACCACATTAAAATCTCCCCCAATCAACCAAGCTCCGGCAACTAGAAGGCTAATCGCATTCATTGTGCACCACAATTCCCTTCTAATAAGATAGTCACAGGCTGCATAGACAAATGAAAATGCACAAGTAGACTCTAAACCCATGAGAATTTCCACACAGCAAGATAGCACTTGATTCATATCACTGATCACATTCACTGCAATATCTGCTGTCCAGAACAGCCATATCTTCCCATTAAAGTTAGAGTGGCAGTGGGGCATTTTTAGTTTAAAAGCATAAGAGGAAATGTGCCTAGAGTTAATCATAGGTTCCAAGATGGCTACCATCAGTGGCTTATGGACTGATATATGATTAAGTAATTTATCGACAGAGGCCTTGTTCCCAATTCCTCTGATATTCCAAATCAGTACCTTCATTATATTGATTGACTTGAAGATTCACTGCGTCGGGCTTGAGACATTGTGACTATAGTAGAAGGTGGAACAGGCTTTTTCTTCTTCCTAGCATTTGGAGGGGCTGATTGCGCCTCAACTGCAGGTAAGACAACTTCCAGATGAAGTCCTTGGGGAGCAACGACGAATCGGTAGTGGGTATCTGTACGCATTGGATTAATATTTTGGCTTCCTGTAGAATGGCTGTCAGTGACAGAATGACTATCCGGGTCTGTGGGAGCTTGCCCATCGACATCACCCGAAGATCATGAATTTTCCGTTGGAGTTCGTCCCTCCAATAATTGGTCGGCATCCTTTTTTCCAGCTTCATCCAATGAATCCTTGTCTTCTTCATTAAATCCCACTGGGTTTTGAGAGTCGCTCTCTGTCTCGGCGTCCAGAGTAGCTGAAATCCCTTGTCCGTTTCCATCCGCTTTTCCATCATGGCATGTCTTCTTTACTTTTTCTTTTTCTTTTCCATCATGTCCGTTTTCTTCTCCTTGCACTTTTCCCTGTCCGGTTTGGTCCTCACATGCTTTCTTTTCTTTTTTTTTTGCTTTTGCTTTTTCTTTCTCTTTTTCTTCCTCTTGGTCGGCCACTAGGTGCTTGCCAACTTGATGTCCGCCACTTGCTGAGTTGGTGAGACTTTTCTTGTTTGTTGTGGCTGAATGGAGTGGTTCGGCTGGATTGGAGAGAAAGTGTTGCACCGCCGAGTTTGACCGCTCTGCAATGGCCGTGGGTGTGCTCCAGTTCTGAACCGGCCGAAATTCAAATTTAGAAGGCGAGAAAATTTTTGCTTCAGCCAGAGAGATTGCTAAAGAATCATCTAAAATTGATCTCTTTTGGACTGCTATAGATGTAGTGAACATCAATTCTCCTGGGGAGACACAATAATTACTTAGCAACACATCCTTGACTCGCCAAACCGAAAGATTGCGAACCAATGGGTTACGATTTTTCTCCAATCCTCTGTTCGCCTGAGGCTTCTGTAAATCTGTGTTTTGTTGACCTTCACCCACAAGATCTTTCAAGCTTGGGTTTTTAATTCTACAATCCACAATAGCATATCCTATCTTCCGACAATGAGAACAATATCGTGGAGCTTCCTCCAAATGGATTGGTTGCCAGAAACCTTCCTCTGCCAGTTCTATCCAAATTCGTTTAGGTGGTTGGTGCTGCAAGTCTAGTTCTACACAAACTCTGGCCACACTTGGGTGGGATATATGTTAGCAGTAGGATTATCGATCTTTAGTGGTTTCCCGACAACCGATGCGAAAGCATGAAGCGTTTCCTTCCTATGTAAGTGAATCGGAAGATCTGGGAAGCTGATCCATACCAACACTACTAAGGGCTCCGCCTTTACATGAAAACTCGGCGTCCATTTTAAAATTCTGATCGATATTCTGTTCAGACTCCAAACACCTTTGACCCATAGTCGACAATAGTCCTCTTCCAGATGTAACCTGATCAAGATGTGCCTGCTATCCATTAATCCAATGGTAAACTCACCCTTCAGCCTGATTGTCCGGAATTCTTTGCGGATGACCTCAATTGATGGTTTGCCATAAGAGAATTTGCCCACCAATGCATGTTTCACTAGGAATGTGGTTTGCTGCTACCGCCGTTGTTGAAATAATGCTGCAAAAGACTTCCTCGCCCATGGTTTAGGCCCGTCCTTCGATGGCTGATCCACCGGCGGTTGTCCTCTATCTGTATCTCTATAATGGAGTTAGAAAGATATCTAGAGAGAAGGGAGGGAATTTTCTAGAGAGAGAAAATCATCATGTTTAAATCACTACAAAATAGTACTTTTAACCATTAATTATATATATAAAAACTATTAAAATCATAACTATAAATTTGATTGAACTATTAGTGTTTTAAGAAATAATTATATCTTATATTATTAATAAAAAAAATTAATCTATAAGAAATATGATTTTTATTTTTTATTATAATACTACCGATTTATTTACTATTCATTTATGATTCGACCATTGAACTATAAACCAATAGCGTTTCTTGTTCAATGTCTGGTATGGTTTTTAAAACTTTGACGATGTATATAGATTTAAGGATACTGATTTATACGTTATAAAAGATTAAATACAAAACACTTAATTAAATTAGTTCTAAAAGATTAAAAATTTTTTCTATAAGGTTAAATTTTATTTCTTATCTTATGGGATGAAGAATGAACAAATTTAGTTTGAGTAGAATTATTATATAAATATAAATATAAATATATATATATATATATATACGGTTTTGCTATGGTGCGCTCCGGAGCGCGCCTTAATGCGCGCTCCGGCCGTTATCGTAACGGCAAATTGCTACAGT
>JAOXNR010053941.1:0-13354 GCA_028571225.1 Parsonsia alboflavescens | reverse complement strand
AAATCACAATTTAAAAATTAACAGGAGTCAAAATTTTGTTTTTGAAATACGTGTATTTGAATATTTAATTCTGGATATATATATGAAAATATTATAATATGTCACGAAATTTTAATCATTGAATATTTCTATAAAATCTTAATAAAAAAAGATTAAAATATATTCAAGTACCTTACAATTTAGTTTATACTTTATAGATTGAGTTTATAAAATATCGGTTTTGCTATCGTAAAGGAATTTTTGTTACAGTGCTCATGCAGCCAACCAGGCGGAGTAAAAATTCCGTTACGATAATAGTTAAAGTGGGCATTAAGACGTACTCCGGAATGCACCTTAACAAATCCGTATAAAATATATTAAAAAGAAGAAATTTTTTTAATAAAATTAATAATAATTGATCATTAACCGGATATAATATCAAGTACCTCCAGAAGCTCTCTCCTGTTTGACTAGAAAATAACATCTGCAAGTTCACGTGGGACAACAGAATAATTATTGCCATTCCGTAAAAAGAAGAAAATAAAAGAAGGAACCTACTTGAGTAGTTGTCTTAAAAAATTTTCAAACAAATTGTAAAGGAAGGGGAAAATAAAAAATAAAAAGGTAAAACTACAACATCATGGAAACTGACTTCTATATGGATGCTGCTCGGAAGGAAGGCTAAATTCCTCAATCAAATTGCTTTAAAAAAAACATAAATCTAATGACTGTTAGTTACATGTTTCTTTTTATAGTTTTGACGCAAGGTCAATTGGTGTCGAGAAGATATTTGTTTATCTAAAATAAATATACATTTACAATATATATCCGATAAAGTCATTTTATTGGCTGAAAAGAGATTAGTTTAGCAGTTTTTGGAGATAACACCTAGATATATCTTGATATAGTAAAAGAAAGTACTTCATAGATAACTATTAAATTTCATTTAAATTAATTCCGAAATAAATCCAATTAAAAACTATCTACATTTTTTAAATAAATGAGTACACTATCTAATAGTACTACTTGTTTTTTGAATATTAAATTTATTCTCTCGTTAATCATACATATTATGCTAGATTGCTTCATAAGGCAAAAAAAGTAATATCTAATTTTGCCCATCTTTCTCCGCATGATCGTTCTTCGGGGTGCCAGGAGACCAGATCCTCTCCCATGGCAGCAAAAGACAACCTTTAGAAGCGAAATAAAACCCTTATCAATAAGCTAACAAATCCAAGAAAATTAATTAATGAAAAATTATAATTAACCATTTTAAAATGGAGAGTAAAGGCTTCTCATATGACTTTGGCAACATTAACCTACGAAGAAGAAAAAATAAATTCAATCTACTTTGTTTCGAGGTACTAATTAAAAGACTCAATGCCATACATTCTTTGGTCCTTAATGCTAAAGTCAAGGTCTCCCTTCACGGAATCACTTGTGTATGACAAATTTTTCAGGTGCAGCTGCTGCATCACGTCATTTTAGTGATTTGATGTAACAATCTAATAAGTAACTATTGCCAGCACACTAATTTCCAAATCTAACATTGTTAACTTTATTTTCTTCCTCCAAACAACCTAATTCCATTTTTACAATAAACAACATCGGAACGAAAGAAAATTTCAACATAAAGAAATTAGCTGTAGGAATGAAAAGGTTTCGATCTCTTTTTCTATTCCTACAACACTGCCCATCACCCATTTCTCTCCTAACCGCCAGAACCCATTTGAGTGATTTCTCATCCCCTGTTGATAAGATTTCAAACTTGAAACTCTCCTAACTTCCAGAACCCATGGAGTCAACACAACCCCCAAACAAACGATCCTCCTTAATCACGGAAAAAAGACCAAAAAATTTTTTCACCTCAGCACACCAAATCAGCTATTAAAATTGAATTTTTGGTGTATAATACTGCAATTTTATTAACTTGTTTCCAGGAATTAAAGTTGGGCAATGTTGGGTAGTGGAAGTGGAACATTGGAAGACTTCAAGAAAATGCCTCATACACAATTTCAAACTTCGACCATTTTCCATTGATTAATAAGTCATTTTGTTTTTATTCTCTTCCAATTAATAAGTCGCCGGAATGAGGGAACCCATATTCAAACCCAAATACTATATAATTTGTAAATAATGAATAATTCAAAGAGTTATTCAAAATGGAAATATCATCACAGTGATTTTCTTTAACAATATCACGTTGTTAAAGAAACTTTTCCCATTTTGAAAAGATATCAATCTTCCATACTATTATCATTGAAAATTATGGTTTAATTAAATAGAATATAAAGCTCAATCTTTAAAAATTTTGAATATGTCAAACATACTTGTGAATATATATAAGTTGTTTTTTAAATACTAATATTAAAAATTGATATGTGAATGATTTGTTATGAGATTATATTTAATATTTGAGAAGAATTTTTACTGAAAACAATATATACTATTAGATTTAAAAACAAAACCAAAAGTTATTGATAGATGAGTTGATTAAAGTCTTTTAAATCAAATGTGAGTGCCAAGATTTAAATCCTATTGTAAGTAAAATTTTTTATTCTTAAGAATTTATATTCAGGATCAATAATGTTAAAAATAAAAAGGTAGAGGACAAAAAAATGATTAAAAAAAATAGACGATCAAAAATAATAATTTATCTTATAAAATCTCTAAAATACCACTGTTTGGCATATGAAAAAATTCTCAAAAATATATTTTTTGGTCATTTGAACCAATCATGTAAAAAAATAAAAGGTGAAGGACCATAAAAACTCAAATAAATCGATATGAACCAAAGTTATCATAAAAGGTATGGTGAAGGACAAAAAAAAATTTTTAAGAAAAAGATTTTAGACTAAACTTGTGAAAAAGAAAAAGGTGAAAACCATAAGTACCAATGTTAAATATAATAATAGAAAATTTGTCCTCGAAATTGTTTGTCAACTTTTCATTATTATCCTGTAAATTTAAAATTGTTCTAAAGCCCAGTTTTATGGTATTTGATTTTGTAAGGATTCGAATTCGATTGGGGACGTTTAGACACTTTGGATATCTAACAATGGGCCTACTGTTATCCTGAATGAGCTTGTATTTAATTCTAATTATTTATAAGATTTACATATTTATTGAATTTAGCTCTAGATCTTGTACTATTTACAATCGTCATATTAATAAAAAAAATCACGTCTCTTTAGTTATTACATATATACGGATTTGTTAAAGTTCGCCTTAATGTGCGCTCCAACCGTTATCGTAACGGAATTCTTATTCCGCTTAATTGGCTGTATGAGCACTATAGCAAGAATTCCATTACGGTAACGGTTGGAACATGCCTTAACAAAACCGTATATATATATATATATTTTAAATTGGATTCTAAAGACCCATAATATATGGATATATATACACGCGCGAAATGAATGCAATAGAAGGTTATGAAATCTAAAGCGAAATAAATTGGTATTATAGTTTTATTTTTTGAATATCAAATTTGACACACTGGAAAATCTGTATATAGCCACAGATGACAAAAGAAAATTTAGTTAAAAAATAGAGTTTGATTCCATGAACCAGGATCCGTCCTTGTATCATAGGTGAAGGCCCTCATGTTTCCATCAATTCCCAAGCGAAGATAGGTTAAAGTACTATTGAAAGTGGGAAATGCTACAATGGCAGCCCCATTAGTTGAAGAATTGGCCACTTTGTATTCCAATCTCAAAGAATTTGTTTTGAGGTCTGAGTTGAATCTTACGTACTCCAAATTGCCCCTTCCTATTTGAATCCAAACAGTGGGAGAGTTCTTGTTGTCTCTGTATAATGCCAATCTTTGGGCCTCCAACATCAAGCTGTATTTCCCGTTCACTGTTTGAGAAGGAGTAGCCCGGCTAGCAAGAAAAGTTGAGCTCCCGCTGGCTCTTAGAGACTGGCCCACCAAGAGAGTATCGGTTGGTGAATCAAAGCTTTGCCAGATGTAATTGTTATTGGAGTCATAGAGAACCATGTTACCGTTTGGCAACAATTTGAAGCCAATCACACCTTTGTCGGCGGTTGCAGTTTGCCACACGATGTCCCCGTTGGCTTCGGCCAAAACCAGATTTCCATCTTTTCCGAAGGAGAAAGTTGCGTTCTCGCCGACTAAGTTACCTCGGTTGGCTTCCCAAACCCAGCGCAGGGGGGATTCTGAACGGCCGGAGCCCATGCCGAGGGCAAGGGAATAGGCACTTGGAGTGGTGTTGTAGAAACAGAGCTGAAAAGGGAAGGTGAGGATATTAAGAGAACGGTAATTGCCATTGTACTCTGCCACGGAGTTCCCAAATTGACCTTCGTTGATAAACTTGAAGGTCTGAGAGTCGGGAACGGTAGCTGTAACTATGGAACAGAGGAAGAAAAGTTGTATTATAAGAAGAAGAACCAAATTGTGAAACGAAGACATCTCTTGAATTAGAACTGAACTGAAATACTTCGTATATCAAGTGATTTCTGTTTCTGAGCAGACCAGACCATTTTAGGTATTTATAGCAGGGGAAAACTTTCACTAGTAGAAGATTAAGTCAGATACTCGGTGCCTTGAATTGAATGAAACATTCAAGAGCAGGATGAACAGTCAAAGATAAAAATGTACCTGACCAGGTAAGGAAATTAAGATATTCTATCCTATTGGTTGGTTGGCTCATTCTGGGTTTCATTACGTGTGGTTGAAGAATAGAGTTTCTTTTGATGACTTCCAGAGTAGAGGAATTAGTAAAATGAATTTTTTTAAGAAAATGGATTCAAATGGTTGTTGTAGAAAGGAATTTGAAGTTTTGGAGAATGTATAATTATTATAAAAATAAAAATAAAAATAAAAATAAAAATAAAAAAAAAAGAAAAAATGAGGTTAATTCTTTGTTGCTTCTAAACGACTGGGGAAGTTTTAAATAGATATATGCAGAGTTTTGAAAGATAAAATAGGTCAATTAATGATTTAAGTATTAATTTGATCACTAAATTTATACTTTTTTCAATTTAATCATTAAATTTTTAATTGATTCAATTTAACCATTTTACTTTGTGAAAATGATCAATTTAACAACTGAACTTCTAATTAAATCAATTTAATCATTTCACTAGGCAGGAATGATCTGTTTGATAATCACATGACTTTTAACCTGCAACAATTGAGAAGAAAAAGGGGTCTCGGAGATAGGGCATGGAGAAATCGGGTTGATTTCTTCCGGTGGTTAATTTGTTTCAAAGTTTATTTATTAAGAATCAAAGCATATTGAATTAAACTGAATTTTTCATTCTGAAGTAGATTTCTTGGTGTTCGTGCCATTTTGATAGTGATGTGTTGCTTGTGATTTAATTTTGATAATTGTGTAATAATCAAATTGACTATTTTTATAAAGTAAAATAATTAAATTGATTCAATTAGAAGTTTAATGGTCAAATTAACCATTCTCGTAAAATAAAATAATAAAATAGACTCAATTAAAAGTTCAATGGTTTAATTGAAAAAAAAATATACAAATTTAATGACCAAATTATACATAAACCGTAAATTAATATTTGATTGCGTAAATTTTGTAGCATCAAAAGTAATAAATATGTCTGCATACAGAATTGAATAAGAAGTGTATTAAGTGTTTATCAATTCACTTTTCACAATCGCAAATTATGTATAAAAAGGTAGACTGAAAAAATTCCGACAGACCGCAAAAAATTCCGGGCAATGGGATTAGAAGAAAGCCTTTGCAAATTGACCAGAAGAGTTAAAAAGCAAACAAGGACTATGTGAAGTTTGGATGGGGATTGACACTCCTAGAATTAACTGTTTGGCTTGAAATTGGATATGGGCCACCAGAAGGGTTAAAAAGATTTAACAAAGGAAGAGTGAAGTTCAAGTAAATGCTAATTGTGACCCGTGCTCGGGGAATCTGGCATTCATGCCCTGCGTGATTGCAATTTTAGAAGCAGACATACGATTATGCTTGCTATTATAACGAGCAACATATTTCGATTTGGATTGATCTTAATTTATTTTAAAATTGATATTTGGTAAATAATGCTTTATCGTTTTTTGAATTGCATGTTCCTTTATATAGTTTTGACATAATGCTAATTTATGCGAAAATAATTTTTGTTTATCCAAATTTAATCTCTGTATAAATCATATTTTATTCCGTGCTACTTCAATGATCAAAAGAGTCTTTATGTAGGTCCATGTGACTGTTGTTTCCTCTTAGTAACCCTACTATTGTTCTAATACATTTGTACTATTTTATTTTTTAATCTGAAAGTTTACTTCTTACCGATATGTGTATAGAAATACACTTTATATTCGAATTACTATTTTATCGGATAAAATTAAAATTTTCATTAATACTATTCTTTTCCTTACAAGATATATAAAAGTTTGTCTAAAAATTAGGAATTTACTTTAATAATTTTTTTTATTTTTTTATACCATACTAAATAAAAACTGTGGAATACATGAAAAGTCATTAATAATCGTCTGTATAAAGTATATAATAATAAAATTAAAAATAAAATATAATTGGAAAAGGAAAAAAGAAGAAGAGCAATTTAATGTGTCAGTCAATACCAATTCACATTAATATCTTTTCTAAAATTAAAAATTCAAGAATAAGAAATACTTATGTGTAATTTTTAGTTACATTTTATAAAAATTTGATTAATTAAATTCATATTAGTTAATATTTTTCTTTTAAAATTTCTTATGATTGTTTATTATATTTATATTTTTCAATTTATATTGTATGCTAAGTATATTTTTTTGGGTCATCATATTATGTAATAATGTGTTAACACTATTATTTTTGTTTGAAGAAGTTGAATGAAGTTTTCTTTTTTAAAAAAATTAAATGCTATTTAAATGCTTTTGCACCAAGAAAAAATATTAAAACAAAATGTAATAATAAAAATAAATTAATGTGTCATCCGACACCCATCCAAATTTTCATATTTCAAAAAAATTCCAATATATAAATAATCATTGAATCCTTAGGATTTATTTATGTTGTTATTAGAAATTGCTATTGTATGATACACTTAAGATAATAATAATAATAGATATATTTAAGTTATCTTTTTTCACAAAATCTTTCAGATAAGTGATTACTCTTCTTCTTTATTATCTCTTTACCTAAAATCTTTTAACATTTATAGAGAAAGTAAACAATTTTTTTTATATTTGGAGAAACTCCCGAAGGTGAAACCCTCCTACTGGACCAAATGCACCTTAATCTAGTGGTATGTAAATAGAGGAATATGCCCAAGCGAGCAGAGGCCAGAGGGAGATGACTTTTACGGAGCCAGCATACCTAGGATGCAAATTTTGAGGCTCCAACCTTTGCCAGTCAGAGGGTTTCTTCCCACATCACCTCAGCCTTACCAACTTACCTTGCCCCTGAGAGTGAAAAAGTAAACTATTTGGACATACTAAACTTTGTCTTGAAAACACTCAAAAAAATGAAGATGCTTAAACATTCAAAAAAATGATACTTATGAACCTCTCGATTATAAATCCTTTTATATATTAATTAGGATAAGAACCTGGGCAATGCACAAAGAGTATAAATAATAATAATTATTAAAATTTTTGAAGTAATAAAAAAGATATATCTCTTGCAACCCGTTCAAATTAAGATATATTAGCATAAGAATCTGCTCATATAAATATGTGTTAAGAAAAAATAATTTAATGTGTCTCTCATCTCCGTTTAAATTAAATCTTTTTCAAACTTAAAAAAATTTAAAAATGAGAAATACTTACCTGTAATTTCCAATCAGTTTTTAGAAAAATTTAATTAATTAAATTCATATTGGTTTAAATGATAATTATTAAGTACACTGATTAAACCTTCTTACATATAAAGTATTTTTCAATGACCATTATTAAGTATAATTTTAACCTGTGATTTATTATTGATTTATAAAATTAATTGATAAATTAGATTTTATTTAAAGTCTACGTTTTCCTCTGTCATATTTAAACATGCTATTTAATAAATATCATCTCACTTAAGTATTTTTTAGAAAAAAAATAATAATGGTCTTAAAAAACTTCATTATTATCATTATATCCTTTGATAACTATCACTTAACCTTTGTATCTTTTTAGAAATCTAATCCTAAAATATTTTAATGTTTATAATGTTAAAGATTGAAAATAATCCATTTAAAAAAAATTTAACTTTATCATAAATATTTAGAAAATAACACTTATGGGCTATAAATCATTCTTTTATATATTACAGATGGATTGATAGACTGCTAATTCCCTTGTAAGTGCTGTAAACCGGCCGTGGTGCTGCTAAGGTTTCACGCGCCCCATCAGTAAAGAAGGTGGAACATTGTTCCATTCCTCTTCACACGAAGCCCACTTATGACACATTTGTTGGGCTGGATTCACCCGATCAGAAGAGTTGAGGGTAATAGTCTTTTTTTGGGTCTATGCTATGACCCATTGGGATGTTATTGGGCTTAGAAGACCTCAATATTTAATGATCGTAAATCTATCCCTATTTATAAGCCTACATGTACGTTATCTATTAAAATTAAGGTAATATTCTTTGTTTTTCATAAAAAAAAAAGTGAATTTAAATCATTTAAAAATGGTTACAGAGGGGATATATAATTTTGGCACCTGAAATTAGGTCTGTCAATTGGATCGACCCACTCCAACCCCAATCTACATAAATCCCCTTCCAAATGGGTTTCAACCCATATAAGTCTTAACCTATTAAATTTTAAAGAGATCACATATTAAAGCCCATGGACCAACATATATTTGTAATTTAAAATAAATTAAAATATTTTTAAATTGCAAATATAAAATATATACTATATAATTATTTTTAAAAAAAATTTAAAACTGTCAATAATAAAATTACATTCATACAAATTACATCAAGAAAATTTATTAAATATTCAACAAAGGTCAAAGTTGTCCATGAAGGTAATACAAGAATTCAAATTCAAGTTTTTAAATTCAAATTTAACTAATACAATAATTCAAATTAGAATCAATAACGTCATCTACAAAAAAAAAAAGGAACAAATAAAATAATTCAATATAAATTTAAAAGAATAAATATTAAAATTATATCATCGGAAGCTAGAGTAAATCCATGTAGTCAATTCTTTATGCAAACAAGCATTTGGATATGCTCGTGAATAAGAGAACTAATATATTTAGTGAGAACATAAAGTTTCTTTTCCTTGGTCTTTTAGAATGATTGCCCTCATCCTCAATTTCAGATATATTGACATTAGCATCATTAGGAGTCCTTCCACTACAAACATCTATAGAAGTCTTAAACTCAATCTCCTTATCCATTATCTAAATCACAAACATAAAATTTAAATAAAAACTTTTACAACAAAAATAAAAACAGTAAACGAATAATTATTATGGTTAAAAAAAAAGAAGAGTAAATGATGATTGATCAGTTCCAAACTAAACAAAATCTTACCCCATATTAAATCATATTATATTCAAAACCTTACCCTATCCCAAACCATTTTTTTATTTCTTAATAACATTAATTTTTTGAAATAAAAATTTATCTTATAATTAGAAAAAATGAAAAAAAAACTCAAAGAGAATAAATATTGTAAAGTTTAAAATTTAAAAAAAAATTAAAAATTATAATTTTTTTAAAGAAAAAATAATAAATAAATAATGTGTTGTTACAAATTTATATAAAATTAGAAAGTTGTAAACAATTAGCTAAAGTACACAAAATCACAAAAAAGGAAAAAGAAAAAAAAAAGACTTATTGTTGCTGCAATGGAAAGAAAGAAAGAAAGAAAGAAACAATAATTACATCCAAGCTGGTGGGTCCCAGCCATCTGCCGGCTTAGTTAGTTTCCGTACCTGAACCACCGATGCAATAGAAAGCATCGCTACTGAGTCATCAATTGAGGCTCCTCTCGCCAGTCCTCTCTCCTCTCGGCACCCTCATAGGTTATCTAATGTCGTGGAATATACACGAGAGACTAGCTAGCATATTATAGCATACTAATTCATAAAAGAAAATGTTCAAATTCTCGAATAACCTTAAATTCATAAGGAAAGAAAGAGAAATTCTAAAATGTTATTGATAATTAATTGAATGAATAACCCTTATATATACATCCTTATTTATTCTAATAGAAGTTTTGTATGTCTAATCAAATTAGGAAATAAAAATTAAGTAAACTACTAAAACTAAGTTTTTTATTTTTAATCAGATTAGGATTAGGAAATAAAAAACAAAAAAACTAATAAAGCTAATTAAATTAGGAAATAAAAATCAAGTAAACTATTAAAACTTCTTAATCAAACTAGGAAATTATTTCTTTATTTCTTTTGTTTAGATTTGACACGGTCCAATTGTTCCAAAAATATCTCAGACACTTATTATACATCAGTCTTCCCCTTTTTTGAAAGAACTCGACCTCGAGTTCAAATTGGGATAGAGCGGTTACGTGGCATAATACTCATACAAATAATTAACATTGAGCACCTTGGAGATCTTCATAGAATCTGACAAATCGATCACATACGCATTATCCCCAATTTTTTGCACCACCTCGTAAGGACCATATTTCTTGGGCTGCAACTTGTTGTAGGTTCCAACGGGAAATCTCTCATTGTGCAAAAACACCATATCTCGATCACCTTCCATGAACAATTTGACACGCCTCCACTTATTAGCTGCCTTCTTATTCCTTACATTAGTCTCAACCAATTTCTACTTCACATGTTCTTGAACCTCTTGCGTTTGTTTTGCCATAGTGTCAGCTGCCACATTAACCTTAGTCCCTCGTGGCACTTGTACCAAGTCCACAACATGCCTCGGTGGAGTCACATAAACCAAAGAGAAAGGTGATTTTCCTGTGGCATTGTGAACAGCAATGTTGAAAGCAAACTTGGCCTGCGGCAAAGCAAGATCCCATTGCTTCAGCTTCTCCCCACTAATACTGCGAATCAAGTTCCCCAAACTCCTATTCATCACTTCAGTTTGTCCATCAGTTTGAGGATGTGCAATTGAACTTCTTTGAAAAGTTATACCAAACAACTTCCACAGAGTGATCCAAAAGTGGCTCATGAACCTTACATCCGTGTCAGAAGTAATAGATCTCAGCACCCCATGCAATCAAACCACCTCACGAAAGAACAATATCGAAACATTAGAGGCATCAGCTGTCTTCTTGAAAGCAATGAAGTGCACCATTTTGGAAAACCTGTCTATCACAACAAACACGGAATCCATTCCTCGAGGAGTACGTGGCAATCCTAGCACAAAATCCATAGACAAGTCCTCCCAAATAGAGTTAGGAACTGGTAAAGGCGTATAAAGACCAGTATTTTGAACTTGACCTTTTGAAACCTGGCAGATGTGGCATCTTCGTACAAAATTCCCTACATCTCGCTTCAACTGAGGCCAGAAATACCTTTCTTCCAAACTCGCCACAGTCTTGTCCCTTCCTAAGTGTCCACTTAACCCTCCACCATGAAGGTCTCGGATCAGGCTTTCCTTTAAGGAAGTCTTGGGAATGCAGAGACAGTTACCCCGAAATAAGAACCCACCGGTGATGTGAAACTCCCCAATAGGTCGCCTCTGATCACAAGCCTACCATATTTCCTTGAAATCCTCATCCTCCGAGTATAACTCCTTCAGGCATTCGAACCCCACAATTTTGTGGGCTAAGGTCATCAATAAGTGAGCACGTCGGCTTAAAGCATCAGCCACTTGATTAGTAGCCCCAGACTTATGCAGAATAGTGAAAGGAAATTTCTGCAGATAAGTGGCCCATTGCACATGCATACTATCCAGTTTCTTCTGACTGTTGATAAACTTCAAGGCTTGGTGGTCCGTGTACAATACAAACTCCCTTTAAATCAGATAATGCTCCCAATGCTTGAGAGCACGAACCATAGAATAAAACTCTTGGTCGTAGGTGCTCTACTTCTGCCTTGCCTCATTCAGCTTCTCACTAAAGAACTCCACCAGTCTCTTTTCTTGGGACAACACAGCTCCAATACCAATGCCATTAGCGTCACATTCAATTTCGAAAATTTTGTTGAAGTTAGGTAACGCTAAAACTGGTGCAGTACTCAGTTTCTCCTTCACCAAAGCAAAGCTTTTGTCTTGCTCGTCTTCCCACATGAACTTGCCCTTCTTCAAACACTCTGTGATTGGAGCCATAATAGTGTTGAAGTTTCATATAAAACGTCGATAAAAGGTAGCTAAGCCATGGAAACTCTAAACTTCTGTCACATTTTTCAGAGCAGGCCAATCTCGTATGGCTTGAACCTTATCCTCATCCACATGTATGCCTTCAGAACTCACCACATAGCCAAGAAATAATAAGCTACGAGTCAAGAAACTGCATTTCTTAAGTTGAATGTACAACTTGTTTTCCTGCAAAACAACCAAAACTTGGCGTACATAATCCACATGTTCTTCCTCTGTTTTGCTGTAGATAAGGATGTCGTTGAAATAAACAACGACAAACTTCCCAATGAATGGTTGCAAGACCTAAGTCATCACCTTTATGAATGGCATGACAATTCACTCATAAAGACCATCCCTGGTCTTGAACGTAGTTTTCCACTCATCCCCCGGTCGAATACGAATCTAATGGTATCCACTTCGTAGATCAATCTTGGAGAACCATTTTGACCCATCCAGCATATCGTCAAGTCGTGGTATGGGAAACCTATATTTCACTATGATTTTGTTGATGGCATGACTATCCATGCACATTCACCAACTTCCATCCTTCTTTGGTGTTAATAAGGCTGGAACACCGCATGGACTTAGACTTTCTCGAATATATCCCTTCTTCAACAACTCTTCCACTTTTTCCCTTCGAATTTCATTCTCCTTCGGACTCATTCGGTAGTGTGGTAGATTAGGCAAACTCGCCCCAGGCACCAAATCAATCTGATGCTGAATGTCCCTCATGGGAGGTAGCTTATTAGGCACATCGTCAGTGACTGACTCGTTGAACTCCTCCAACAAAGGCTGTATCTTTGATGGTACCAAAATATCAACAACCTTGATTTTATCCCCCTTCACAACCATAGCATAAACCTGCTTAGACTCCTTGAAATCTGTTACAAACTCATCTTCGCAACTAGCAACGGTTAGAAATGATGACCCCTTTTCTTGAGGCAGTCTTACAAACTCCTTTTGCCCAATAGGTCCCATAACAATTTTATAACCTTACCAATTAAAATAATAGACATTTTCATGGCCCCTATAAATAAATAAATATATAAATATATATATATATATATATAAATATATACGGATTTGCTAAGGTGCGCTCCGGAGCGCACCTTAATGCGCGCTCCGGCCGTTACCGTAACGGCAAATTG
>JAOXNR010053940.1:0-13358 GCA_028571225.1 Parsonsia alboflavescens | reverse complement strand
CATATTTCTAATTTAGTTATTTAAAGGATTATTTATTAATCCTGTAATAACTAGAAGAAAGATGATCATTCAGAAACCCTAGAAAAAATGGAACAGACCTAATTTTTCTGCAGATTTTTCTCTCTACAGAAAAATTACAGAATGTCTGTTTTTCCTCTACTCCACTTACAGAATTCTCCAGCTTTCTATTTTCCTTTTTGTTCACCCAGACAGATAGGGAATAAATTAGAAGATCTTTTGCATAGTAGATCAAGACGCCCAGATCCATTCTACAGGACAGGGTCACTGCAAGATTTGTCATTCCAGGTATCGTTCTCGATCTCCAATGTGAGAATTTTTTTAAAATCCTCGGACTCTGGATTCATTTCCTCATGGATTCGGGATCCAGCTCCCTTCAGACGGGTCCATCATATACATGGCCTTAAGTTTCCATATTGGCGTGACTTTTTCTTTCTACTGCGGTAAAGTCGGTTTTGTTCTTACGGCTTTGGCTATAGTTCTGGGTTTTTCGTGTGATAGGGATCTTCCGAATGCCCGATCTTCTTGTAGTAGGAACTATATTTCAATGTATGCTAGTATTTTATCGGCTGCCAGAAACCCGATTCCTCCTGATCAATCCAAATTCTGTTGGGCAGCGCTCTGAGCAGATCTAATTCCACAAATACCCTAGCTATGCTAGGTCTCGACAAATTGATAGTAGGGATGTTGATTTTCAGTGGCTTCCCAATGATTGATGCAAACGAGTGCAAGATTTCCTTTGTGAAAAAGTGGATTGGGAGATCAGGAAAGGCGATCCAAGCAGGGATCGTTGATGGTTCTTCTTTTATGTGGAATTGAGGTGTCCATTTCAGTATTCTCATCGGACCCCATCCAGCATCCAAATTCCTTTTAACGAAAGGCGGCAATAATCTTTCTTCTGTGTTACACGGATCAGAATCTAGCGTGCATCAATCAACCCAATTGAGCAATCTCTCTTGAATCTGATGGTTTGCATTGACTTCCTAACTATGTCGAGGGATGGCTTCCCATAAGAAAACCTTCCAACCAGTGCTGGCTTGAATGGTTCTGCCAGTTTCTCAATCTCAGATTTGGTGAAGAAAAACACAAGTTCTCCCTTGAAGGTTTGGGGGGGTTTTAGCAGCATAATAGGGACAGTAGGTCCAATAGTATGGGGTTTGAAAGGCGAAGAGAAAGAGCCTCTCCCCCATGGTGATGGAGCTGGTGGCGCGGTAGGGGCTGGTGGCGTGTCAGGGGCTAGTGGCGGTGCTGCAGCCGCTATCTGCCTTGCAGAAAAAGTTAGGGTTTCTAGAGAGAGGTTTGAGAGAAAATCGCTAGGGAGAATTTCACGAGCGAGTTTTTTGCTAGTTAGGGTTTCTAGTGAGAGGTTTTCATATTCTTAAAGTTCATCTCCTCTCTAAATAATTCCTAACAAAGGGGTATCAAAGCTTATGTTAAAAAAAAAAAGAATAGTGCCTTTAATTATGCCGTTCCCAAACTTACGAAGCAAAATTATGGGCGATGGTGTATTCGAATGAAGGCCCTGCTTGGCTCACAAGAAGTGTGGGATGTAGTGGATAAAGGTTATGAAGAACCGGAGAATGAAGGTGCCATGAATCAAAATCAAAGGAATGCTTTGCAAAACCTTCGTAAAGGTGATCAACAAGCTCTTTCCATTATTCAACAAGGGCTAGATGAAGGCATGTTCGAGAAGATTGCTTCCGCGACAAAGGCTAAAGAAGCATGGGATATATTAGAAAGCAATTTCAAGGGAGTGGACAAGGTGAAAAAGTTCGCCTTCAAACTCTCCGTGGTGAGTTCGAATCTTTACACTTGAAATATTATGAATCCGTCTCCGATTATTTTCAAAGAGTATCCTCTGTTACCCAACCACATGAAGCACTATGGGGAGAAGGTTGAAGATATTCGAGTCATGGAGAAGAACCTTAGATCTCTTGACTCCAAATTTGAACTTGTCGGCATTTCGATCGAGGAGTCAAAAGACTTGCAGACAGTTACTCTTGATCAATTTGTGGGGGTCCTTGCAAGCATATGGGAAAAGGTTAAAGAAGAATGGGAAAATGGAGGAACACTCCAAACCAAGGTCGCTTCGGGAGATCAAGAAAAGGAGCAAGGACATTCACAAGAAAGAGGTCAAGGTAGAGGCCGTGGGCAAGATCGTGGTAGTGGCCATGGAGGAAATTTTGGTTGTGACCAGGGAGGAAATTTTTTTAGTGGTAGTGGAAGATTCAGAAAATCAAAATCAAAATTTCAGTAACAAAGGGTCAGGGAATCAATCAAGAGGACGTGGAAATTATGGGAATAATCAAGGTCATGGAAGAAGGTATGATAAATCCAATGTTCAATGTTATAATTGAAATAAATTTGGCCACTATTCTAATGAAAGTTGGAGTAACACCTCAGAAAATGAAGAGAAAGCCAAACTACGTAGAAGTTAAAGAAGGAGAGGAGACATTACTATTATTGACAACCAAAGATGTCAAAGATAAAGGAGCATGTTACCTAGACACCGGTGCTAAGAATCACGAGCGGTTCCAATTAGTTATTCTCAACTCTCAATGAGTCGGTGAAAGGTAACATTATTTTTGGAGATGAAACTAAAGTCCCAATTAAAGGGAAAGGTGATGTGGTAATTTGTGCTAAAAAGGGAACTCATCTTTTGATTTCTCAATTTTATTATGTTCTTACTTTGAAATCAAATATTTTGAGTTTGGGTCGATTGCTTGAAATGGGATATGATATTCACTTGAAAGATAGTTCTCTTATTTAAGAGATGAATACCATAAATTGATAGCCCATGAAGGAAAATAGAATGTTTTTAATCTATACTCAGGTTGATCATCCAATGTGTTTGAAGAATTGTGTTGAACACACCTCATGGTTATGTCATTTGAGATAACTTTGGAGGACTCAAGTTGTTATCTACTAAGGAGATGATGCATGGCCTACTAATGACAGACCAGTTGAATGAGGTACATGAAGGATGTGCTTTTGGAAAACATTCCAGGAGTAACTTTCCAACAAGTGCTACATATCATGCAAAGAGACCACTTGAACTTATTCATCCGGATGTGTGCGGTCCTATGCTCCAATGTCATTTGGTAAGAATTGTTCTTGCCTTACTTTCATTGATGATTATTCAAGGAAAACATGGGTGCATTTCTTGAAGGAAAAATCTGAAGTTCTTGAAACATTCAAGAAGTTTAAATCTTACATTGAGAAGTAAAATGGAGATCAAATCAAGTGTTTGACGACTGATCGAGGAGGTGAATATAAATCTTTGGTATTTAAGAAGTTTTGTGATGATCATGGCCTTCGGCATTTTATGATACCTCCTTATACTCCCCAACAAAATAGGATAGCAGAGAGAAAAAATCGCACCATTCTCAACAGGGTTCGCAGCATGCTCAAGACAAAAGGATTGATAAAAGAATTTTGGGCTAAAGCAGTGGAATGTGTTGTCGACTTGCAAAACAGATGTCCAACTAGAGGCTTGTAGGGTGTTACACCTCAAGAAGCATAGAATAGAAGAAAACCAAACATCTCTCACCTAAGCGTGTTTGGAAGCATAGCCTATATGCACATACCTGGTCAAAGGAGAACTAAATTGGAGGACAAAAGTCATAAGCTGATTTTTATTGGCTATGATAAAACTTCCAAAGCATATAAACTCTATGATCCTACTAACAAATCTTTGCATGTAACTATGGATGTGGAGTTTGATGAAAAAAACTCATGGAGATGGGATGAGCATATTGTCGTGTATGGGGGAGAAGAAATTGATTGAGAAGAGCTACCGCAAGTGACAACTCCTCCGTCACCTACTTCTTCTTCTGAAGAGAGTCCACCAAGGAACCAAAAAGATAAGATCGATGGTTGAACTCTATCATAGCACCGAACCTATTAATACTACTGAACTTTATTGTCTTGTTGAAGATTATGAATCAATTATATTTGAAGAAGCAAACCAAGATAAGAAATGGAAAAATGCAATGGATGGGGTGATCAAATTCATTCAGAAGAACCAAACTTGGGAGCTTGCATCTCTTCCCAATAATCATCAAGCTATTGGAGTAAAATGGATCTACAAGATCAAGAGGAATGCAGAAGGAGATATTGAAAAATACAAAGCAAGATTGGTGGCCAAAGGCTATAAGCAAAAGGCTGAAGTTGATTATGATGAGCTATTCGCTCATGTTGTGAGGATGGAGGCCGTTCGAATGATGATCTCAATTGCAGCACAAAATGCATGGAAAATTTGCCAAATGGATGTCAAGATTGCATTCTTGAATTGGAACCTTGAAGAAGAGGTCTACATTGAACAACCAGTTGGGTATGCTCAAAAAGGAGATGAGAACAAAGTTCTAAGGCTGAAGAAAGCTCTTTACGGCTTGAAACAAGCACCTAGAGCATGGAATTCTTGGATTGATTCTTAGTTTAAGGCCAATGGTTACGATCAATGTCCATATGAGCCTTCACTGTACACGAAGAAAAGCAAAGGAGATGTTTTGTTGATTTGCTTGTATGTTGATGATTTAATCTTTACAGGGAATAATCCTCTCATGTTTGAAGCGTTCAAGCAAACAATGATCCGAGAATTTGAAATGACTGATAATGGCCTTATGTCATATTTTCTTGGCATAGAGGTGAAACAATCAGAAAAGGGGATTTTTATCATTCAAGAAGCTTATGCAAAGAATGTTCTCGAGAAGTTCAAGATGGAAGATTGCAATCCGGAAAACACACCAGTTGACTGTGGTGTTCACTTGTCCAAGAAAGATGAAGGTCCAAAGGTTGATCCTACAATGTTCAAAAGTTTGGTTGGAACCTTAAAGTATTTGACACACACAAGACCAAATATCTTGTATGGAATTGGATTAATAAGACGGTACATTGAGAATCCAAGATCTACTCATCTCAAGGCCATCAAAAGAATTCTTTGTTATGTTAAAGGTACTGTTGGTCATAGTTTGAATTATGTTCCATCAAATAATTTTCAACTTGTTGGCTATGTTGATAGTGATTGGGGCGGAGACTTGGATGATAGGAAAAGCACTACTGGATTTGTGTTTTCTCTTGGAGATACTCCATTTACTTGGATATCAAAGAAGCAACCTATTGTGTCTCTCTCAACCTGTGACGCCGAATATGTTGCGGCATCATCTTGTGTTTCTCATGCTATTTTGTTGAGATGGTTGCTTAAAGAGATAAATTTTTTTCAAGACAAGGCTACACCAATTTTCATTGATAACCAGTCAGCAATTGATTTGGCTAAGAATCCAATTTATCATGAAAGAAGCAAACATATTGATGTTCATTTTCATTCAATCCGAGATCATGTGAAGAAGAAAGAAATTGAATTGATTCATGTCAAATCTAGAGATCAAGCAACGAATAGATTCACTAAACCATTGAAGGCTGATTTATTTCTCAAGATGAAAGCTTTGCTTGGCAAGGATGAATGAAGGATTTTGGTAAAAGGGAGTGTTGGAAGTTTAAAAGGTTTAAACCAAATTCAAAGTATTTTACATTTTACAAGATAAGATTGAGTCTAATGCATAAAAGTATTTGGTATCTTGTAATATGAAAAGTTGTATTTAATGTCTTGAGATATGAAAAGCTAGGTTTATGAATAGTGTCTCTAGAAGTATCCTAAGTCACATTTATATAGAACTCTATTTGGAGTTATTTTTCAAGAGTTGAATGAAATATTATGAATTTTCATATTCTTAAAGTTCATCTCCTCTCCAAATAATTCCCAACAACAACAACAACATTTGCAGACCAGCTTCAAGCAAGAGTTTTCTTTGGCCAAGTTTGTCCACAAAGTAGATTGACACTAAGGTGAAAACAAAATTGACAGCTCCAGTCATAACAATTGAGTATAAATTTGCATGAGTTCCAAACCCTATAGTTGCAAATAAGACTGATGTATAAACTATTATGGCATGGATTCCACTAAGCTGCTGGAATATCTGCAAACCAATGTTTACCAGAGAAAAGAACATCATTAACATCTAGGAAACGGGATTGAATTGGAAAATTTCTTGAATTTATTTACTCCCTCCATCCTAAATTGAATGCTCCTAACCCTTTTCTCAAAATTTGCAAAGTTAAAATGGAACGATATTCAACTCTAGAGAGAAGGATTAAATAATAACTTACTTGTAATGCCACAGCAATGACTAACTGAGGCCTGATTAAGTGGAACAAAATGTTGATTAATGCTTTAATCTGAAATCTTTCAGTAATTTTTAAAAATAAAAAATTCATTTTATATCTGCATAACTTAAAATATAAATAAAAACATTTAATTTTCTACAAATAAAATTTATTTTTTAACCGATATTCAAAATAATTTAGACTCGAGGAGTCTTAAACTGTTTTAGTAGCAAAAGTGTGAGAAGTGTGAACATGAAGTGGCAGAAAGGCCCAACGTTGAGAAGTAAGATTTTTTTAGATGCCTCTTCGTCTAAGGGTCCGCTTGTCTCAGCCTCCCTGGAAAAAAAATAAAATAAAATAATAAAATAAAAGAAAGCCATTTCTTTTATTTTAAATTAAATATAATAAATATTGATATTAAATATTTTAAAGCTTTTATAACTTAAAAATTATTATAAAGTTGTAAAAATCATATAAAAAAGATTTGATAGAAAAATTTCATAAGTGCCTTTTTATGCAAACAACTTTTTATTTTTTTTCTAAAAGCAATTTAAAAAAAGAAAAAAAAAACATTCAGACACAAAACTGTTTAACTTCTTAAAACAAGCGCTTTAAAAAAGCTTTTTGTTTCTAAACCCATCCAAACAGACCCTAAAACCTTGACTTGATTAGAATTTAAGAAGTGGATGTAATTAGTAGTGGAAATATGATGCAAGTGGGTAATGACAACTTCACTTAATAAAAATTTTTGAATTGTATTTGACTTTCTCAATAATTAATATTTCTTCCATCACTAAATATAAATCACTATCTTTTATTTTGAAAAAAATAAGATATATTTTTTCTAACTAAAATGCCTTTTGATCATCCATTCAAAAATTTGAACACCATTAAACTATATATATCATTAGAGTGGGTAATATAGAAAAAAAAACTCCTTCAAATACCTTATTAATTGACAGCAATGATTTATAATTAATGATAAGAAAAGTGAGTTAAAATGATTTATATTTAGTGATGGATGAAGTATTTTATCTTTCTGAATAATATAATTATTGATAGGGCCTTAGGCAAGTAGATGTAAATCGTAAATATATGAAGGTTCTTATTGCGATTTTATATAAAAAAGTATTCATGCTTTAGAAATGAAAATTTTATTTTCGGACAAATTAAAATTTAAATAGGGATCTCTTTCATTTTGAGGTAATTAAATTTTACGGCAAAATAGTTACGATAATTACGATCTTTAATATTTCGGTCAGTTATGCATTTGTTAGAGTAAAAGATAATAGACAAAAGGCACAATTGATAATTTTTAAATTTGTAGAGTGAACTATTATTATTATTATTATTAATTATAAACCTCCATCATATCCTTCCTTTCTCCAGTTTGTTCAGCAACATTGTCATAGGCTTCGTACCAATTTGATCACTAAACTTATACTATTTTTTAAATTTAACCACTGAACTTCTAATTAGATCAATTTAATTATTTTACTTTGCGGGAATAGTCAATTTGACCACTGAACTTTTTTTTTTTGTACTAATTTCTTAAATTGCAAAAATTATAATAAATTATGAAACAATGGAATAGAGGCTTTTTATTATTATTATTATTATTATTATAGATCACTTTATTAAATTTATGAGTATTTTTCTATATTTATCTTTTTGTTCCTTATAAAAATATAATACTATTATTATTATTATTTCAAAAATTGGCAAAAAAAAAAATCATAATAAATTAAAAAACAGATTCTATACTTTATTTACTTACTATGGAGGCGGGGGAACCTGCCAGATTTTCCACGAGGATAATTCTTGAAAATGCAAAGCATTGAGGAAAAGCCTTGTGCCATCACAGAAGTAGACAAATGGTTGACACAAATAGCAACACTTTGTCCTATTCAGTGAGTCTCCAAAGGGAAAATTTCACTTGGAATTAGCCAATCTAATGGCCCCCACGACCAGGCAAAACAAGCCACGAATGTGTAGATTTGGATGACCACAAAGATAGCAAAGCCATGGGAAAGATTGTTTGTGTAAGCCTTAACTTTGATTCCCAAAATTATGTCTATCAAAACCCGTGACAAGAACATTTGCAAACTAGCTTCCAGCAAGTGTTTTCTTCGGCCAAGTTTATCCGTAGAGTAGATTGACACTAGGGTAATTACAATATTGACAGCTCCAGTCATTAAAAAAAATTCAAATTTGTATGATTACAGAATCCTATTGTTTCAAATAAGAGTGGTGTGTAAAATACTATGGCATTGATTCCACTAAGCTGCTGGAATATCTGCAACAAATATTTATCAAATAAAAGAACATCATCAACATCTAGGAAACGGGATTGAATTCAAAAAATGCTTGCATTAATATACTCTCTTCATCCAAAAAATTTTCTCATGTTCATCATTTCTAACATTAGTTCAAATTTTATTAAAATTTAACCAAAGTAAGATAGAATATTTAATTTGAGACAGAGGAAGTGAATGAAAACCGTGCCTGTAATGCCATTGCAATGACTAACCATGGCCTATTTCTTCTGATGAGAAGATTTCTAAAAGGATGTTTCACTTGCTCAGCAATTCTCCTAGCCTCAACTAGTTCTAGATATTCTGATTCGATGTAATTGGTGCCTTGAATCTCTCGCAGCATTGCTTTTCCTTAGTCTAAATAGTCACGTTCAAGGAGACTAATAGGTGTTTCAACTCAAAAAGGGGCATCCAAGGTGAAAAGCAATGCTGGTATTCCAGCCAATCCAAGTGACAACCTCCATCCATGTGGTCCATGGATTCTGTGGTTGGACAATGAAATAAAATCTCAATCAGCAGGGCACTGCAATGAAATAAACATGAGTTATGGAGAAGCTAAGGAAAATTAAAGACTTACTTTGTTGTTCCATAATTGACCATGATGGTAAGGAGAATGCTGATAGTTATGTTAAGTCAGAATAAAATGTTGAGTTTTCCTCGCATTCTAGCGGTGCAATCTCAGACAAGAACAACGGAACGACTTGAAATTTATCATAACAAATATGGTTTAAAAAAAATGTAATTCCAAAATTTTGTGTAATACTTTTTGATATATCCATAAAGAACATAAAAGTACATCCCACAAATTATACTTGAAGATTGGGAGCCGATTAAGAAATCAATCCAATTGAAATCGGAGTTATTTTGCAGAAAAAGGGACCGGTTTGTCAAATTTTAAACCGAACTCAAATCTTCCATATTAAACTTGGGTTTCTAAATTATGTACCTGATTTGGAAACCAACCCCACATCCACGTAAGCTCCAGCCAATAATAAGCATGGCAAGATCTTGAGCTGCAGCGTTAAGCATGACTCCAGTTATGGAGAAAAGGCCAGCAATCATTGCCAATCAACATGGTGAAACTACGGCCAAACCTTCTAGTAGTGTGGGAAGCGAGAAAAGTGGCCGTTAGACCGACCAAAAACAAGGAACATGTGAAGAGTTGCAGTAGTTTCTGTTGATCCGGCAGCCAGAGTTCATCTTCCTCCGGTATGCGGACGGGAAGAACTTTTCCAAGAAAGAGTTCATTGATGTTACGCCGCCTGATACACTGATATAATAGCCGTAAATGAGATCGCGGGTCGTAGCCCTCATACTAGAAATGATCAGGGTAGCGATGGTCTTGGTCTCAAACTCCATTGTACCGGCCAAGAATCCTCTGGCAGACATGTTGGATTCACTTGATTAACTGAAATTTAAGATTAAAATTTTAAAATTGACAAATATACTTTTTTTTTTATAATCAAAATCCGAATTAATTTAGACTCCAGAATCACTATTTATGATTTTTGGGACACTGATGAAAATGCTTTACTCGATAATTCTAAAACAAAAGAAAAACAGCTAATTACAAAATTGAAAGAGATAAAAAAGAATTATGGAATGTTGATCCGAAAAAAGTAAGATAAAAAACCACAAACGTCATCTTCTGCATTGACAATGGACGTTTCAAATATTCGAATCAGATGGGCTTAAAAAATTATAAAAATCAAGAAATTTATTGTGAAATGAGTTATAGTATGAACAATTGGACTTCTCTTAGTTAGCCTTTCTAGTACAGATGTCAAAACGGCTTTTGTAGCAGGCCAGTCCATCTCGATCCCAAAACTAATGAAGGTTGGGTCAGTCCAAATTTGGAAGGTGCTTTTTAGTCCGGTCCAAAAGGTTAAGGGTCTATAAAAGTTTTGGAAAGGTTGGTGCTTTTTAGTTACATGATATTAATTTACATATATTTCAACGTCATCAAGTTTTAGAATAATTAAATTCAATTTTCCTTCCCCGTTTTTTTTAATCACTTGAGAGGTTCAGGTTTGGGTGAAGATTGATTTGTGGAACAATAGACATAAAAGAAAACTGATGAAGCAACGTAATTGATAATTAAAAGATGACATCTCCATCTTTCTTCTTTGAGTGGTTAATGTTTCATTTTTAAAAATAATTTTTTTTAAAAATAAAGTCAAAATGATCTCACCTAAGTTTTAAGGATTCAAATGGTTTCTCTCATAATAGGGAATTTTGAGTTGAGCATATTTTATGTTAATTAATTAGCATTTTTTCAATAAATATATATAACTTTTTTCTGGGTAATAGTTTTCGTATTATCATCCCATCACTTTATAAATCCAATTTTACATGGTTCCTTCAAGTGTGTGGGAAAGAAGTTCTTACACCTTCCTCCTAAGAGTTGTTGTAATATTATTCTTTTGCCACATTCTTAATTGAACACTACGCCGTATGAGTTATGGCATGGACATTCGTGTAAAATTGATACTCTAAAAACTGGGGACTGTATTGCTTATATGAGAATACCAGACTCTAAGCGACCTAAAGTGGGACCTAGAACAATCACCTGTGTATATTTGGGTAGTGCAGAAGATAGTGCTGCAGATCAGTTTTTGGATCTATCCACTTATGCAGTGATAGAATCCAGAGATGCAGAATTCTTTGAAAATAAGTTTCTTAAAGATCAAGGGTTATGTGTTTTTGGATCTACTGATGTGATTATAGAATCTCCTGTAGAATCTGAAGCAGGCCTTTCTGACACTAGATCAACACAGCTGGATCAGTAGCTCGGTTTAAAGCATGTCTAGTAGCTAAGGGCCTTACACAACAGAGTGGAGTGGACTATTTTGATGTTTGCTCACCTGTGTGTCATCTATCTACTATTAGAATTCTTCTTGCTATAGCGTCTATTGAGCACCTTCTAGTGCATCAAATGGATGTCAAAAGAGCTTTTCTGCATGGAGAACTGACCGAGGAGATCTATATGAACCAACCTGAAGGGTTTATCATGAAAGGTCTAGAGGACAAGGTTTGTAAGCTAAACAAATCTTTGTATGGTCTAAAACAAGCACCTAAATTGTGGCATCTAAAATTTGACAAGGTTGTAAAGAGCTACAGTTTTCGGAGTAGTTACTTAGATAATTGCCTTTACTTCCGTTTTGTGTCAAATAAGGTTGCGATTATTTGCTTGTATGTAGATGACAGCTCCAATCTTTCTGTAGTGAAGGACGAAAAAGCCATCTTGAAAAAGGAATTTGACATAAAAGATCTTGGTGTAGCAGACACCATTCTTGGTATGAACGTAAGTTTTGATGGACAAGTTATCTCCCTTAGCCAGGCTCATTACATTGAGCAACTACTTTCTATCTGGGGATACAGTGAGTGCAAACCGATAGACATACCATATGACTACCACAAACAACTAAGCTCTAAACTGATTGGTAGTCTTATGTATGCTATGTGTTGCATTAGACCTTACATAGCCTTTGCAGTTGGCATGCTGAGTCGTTTCACTAGTAATCCTGGCAAAGAGCATTGGAATGCCCTTACGAGGCTGATGAGATATCTTAAAGGTACTCAACATTATGCTCTATGCTATTCTGGTTTTCCTCCTACTATGGAAATATATTCTGACGCTTCTTGGTGTTTAGATATTGGAGACAGTAAGTCTACCAGTGGCTATGTTTTTACACTTGGTGGAGCTGCTGTTGCATGGAGATCCAAGAGACAAACTTGTATAGCATTGTCGTCTATGGAATCAGAACTTTATGCTCTAGCTTTTGCAGTCGAAGAAGCAGAGTGGAGAAAGAATCTGCTTCTGGATATTCCTTTACCCTGACTAAAGATAAATTTTTTAAATCTATTATGTGATAATCAGGTAGTGGTCCACGTCGTTAAAAACTCACTTTTTAATAGTAAGAGGAGACATGTTTGATTGAGACATGCTATGTTGTATTATCTTATAGAATGTGGGGTTATCACTTTGGTTGATGTGAGATCAAAGGATAATATGGCCGATGCTCTAACAAAGGGTTTAGCCAAAGATCGAATATTTCAAACAGTGGGGGAAATGGGGTTAAAGACTGTGACCATGTAGATTTGTCTTAACCTACATTCTTGGTTGTTTGAAATACTGAATCTTTCTTTGTCGGCTTAGAAAGGCACTAGCTTATATGTTTCTACAATGTTCTGATCATTGCTGTGTCATTCCACATTTGAGGACATAGACTTCTTTAGGCAGTTGCATCATTCCACATTTGATGATTACAATTTACTTTGGAAGGAATTTTGATATGGACATTCCACATGGAAACATGGAAATGACCATCAATTGAGCAGACGGTTCAGGTTTTGTTCTTAATTGAAACTTAACTGGATATGGTCCTCTATATAATAGACTGTTTAGGTTTTCTCCTTAACTGAGACTTAACTATGATGCCTGATACTGATTTCTAGCCTAATAAATTGTAGATCAAATAGATGGTTGGATTTATTTACATGAAATTCATATTTGTTGATTTACAAGAATTGGCAGATCAGGAGGAGCAAATATGGATTAGGATCCAGACTAGGATGACTTACTCAATGAGTGAGGTCACTTACAGATTGTGGGGGACTAGTCTTTCTTTGGATATGGAGGAGACAGTTCTCTATTGCCCATTTTACATGTTGCTATCTTTATTTGTGGATATTTATTTTGCTTATCTGTCGTACTTGTGAGGCTTTGGACTATCTTCGATTGGCTCACTTGTATTTGCCTTTTATGCATTTGTTGGTTTTGGATTGTTTTGAGAATCTATTTCGGATATGATGTTGGGATTCAGATGAGTTTAGACCTAGTCTAAAACTCTTAATATTTAT
>JAOXNR010053939.1:0-13359 GCA_028571225.1 Parsonsia alboflavescens | reverse complement strand
CTCTTGGCCCATAGAAAACCCTATTTCTATTTTAGTTATTTAAAGGATTATTTATTAATCCTGTAATAACTAGAAAAGAAAAGATATAACGATCTTTTTGAAACCCTAGAAGAAGAGAATAAACGTGTTTTTTTTCTCTCTGCAGAAAAATTACAGACGTCAATTTTCTTCCATTCCACTCACAAAAATCCCTCCGATCTTTTATTTTCCTTTCTGTTCACCCAGACAGATAGGGAATAGATTAGAAGATCTTTTGCATTGGTAGATCATGACGTCTAGATCCATTCCGCAGGACAAGATCTCCGCGAATCTTCAAATCAAGTATCTTTCTCGAATTCCTTATGTGAAAAAATTTATAAAATCCTAGGACTCCGGATTCGTTTCCTCATGGATTCGGGATCCGGTTGCCTTCAGCTTGGAGGTGCAAAATTGTGTTGAGCCATTGGAGTAGGAAGAGCAGCCGCACAATAGAGAATCGTTCCACCTGAGAACGTCGACCGCCAACAACATCAGGATTTAAATTCAGGTAGATGGGAAGTTGGTTTTCGGATCAAAATTCCCGAGTTCCGAGGGGGGGTTGAATCCGGACGAATACATCGACCGGACTCAGCATGTTGATGATGTTTTTTGCCTGAAGTAGGTAACTTAGGATAAGTAGGCACCACTTGTAACAATTCGGTTCAGAGACAGAGCTGTGGCCTGGTGGCATGTGTAGCACTACAGGCGGTACATGGATGGAAGGCCGCCAATCGATTCATGGGCAGCCTTGAAGCAGGAGATGAATAGAGAATTTTTGCCTCCAAACCACGAACAGGTAATATATGCAAAGCTACATGTGTTGACACAAGGAAGTCGTACTATTGAGGAATATACAACTGAATTCTATTGGCTAGTGGCTAGAAATCGGTTAGTAGAGGTAGAACCAAGGTTCGTCGCCATGTATTTGCATGGGTTGAGATTGCCGATACGGGATGAATTGTCTATTCACAGCATAAATAGTGTGGTAGAAGCACACATGAAGGCGCAGGCAATTGAGCAAAGGTTCATGCTAAATCGAGGGTTTCAGGGTAGAGGAAATTTGATACCAAGCCAAGGGTCGGGACAGAGTTCAGGCAGTAGGGTTGCTCCTCCCATAGGGAAGCAACCAAATGTTCCATCGCCGCCTAGAGCCCCATTACTGAATGTAGCTTCGGGCTCCCAACAGAAAACAGGAGGTAATCAAGCCAATATCCGCTGTCATAGGTGTCAGAATTTAGGGCATTATGCCAGTGAGTGTCCTAAGGCCTGAGCTTAGCTTTACATGGAAGAATAAATGGAGGGGGAATACGCTGAAGAGTTCCCAGAGGACGAGGAGTCTTAGGAAGATATTTGCTTGGTTGATCCTGATTATATCCAGAGTGATAGTTTGGTAATGCATAGGATGTGTTTGGCACAGAGGACGAGTGAGGATTGGCGACGACATGACTTTTTTTTCAGCTAAGTGCATTATGGCTAGGAAAACGTGTAAGGTGATTATCAACTCCGGTAGTTGGGAGAATGTGATTACTGAAGAGGCTGTGAAGAAATTGGAATTAGCGACCATACCCCATCCTCATCCCTACAAGCTCGGTTGGGTGAAAGAGATGTTGATATTCAAGTCAGCAAGTGCTGTAGGGTTCATCTCTCCTTTGGTCCACAGTATGAGACAACGATAGAGGCTGATGTGGTTAATATGGATGTGGTTTGATAATCGCCCAGTGTATAATGGGTACACTCACATGTACATGTTGAGGTCAGAGGGAAGAAAAGTGATCCTAAATCCACTTTAGGAGAATACCGGCCAGAATGCAGTGATTTGTCAACCAAGCCAAGAGTTTGAGGAGAGCCTAGACGGAGAGGATGTCTGTTTTGCCTTGTACACCTGAGAGTTTCGGCAAGGAGCAGTCGAAGGTGCCAGAGGAGCTGGACGATTTTCAGGATGTGATTCCGGGTGACTTGCCTCCCGGATTGCCACAAATGAGAGATATCCAACATATGATTGATCTGATTCCGAGCTCGATGTTGCCGAATAAGGCACATTACCGGATGACTCCACAGCAACATGATGAGCTGAAACTACAGGTCCAAGAACTTTTGGATAACGGATTTGTCCAAGAGAGCATTAGTCCGTGTGCGGTGCTAGTGTTATTGGTACCAAAGAAGGATGGTTCGTGGCGGATGTGTGTGGACGGTAGAGTAATTAACCGGATTACTATCAAGTATCGGTTCCCCATACCGAGGCTTGATGATATGCTTGATCACTTGAGTGGAGCAACAGTATTCACGAGGATTAATTTGAAGAGTGGGTACCATCAGATTTGGATCAAGCAGGGTGACGAGTGGAAGACAGCCTTCAAGATGAAGGAGGGGTTGTACAAATGGTTGGTGATGCCATTCGGATTGTCAGATGTGCCGAGTCCCTTCATGCTGGTAATGAACTAGTTTTTGAGACCTTTTCTCAGTGCTTTGTTTTGGTATACTTTGATGATATTCTGATATATATTAAGTCTATTGTTGAGCATGTTTGGCATGTGGAACAAGTCCTCACTATTTTGCCCGACCATAAGTTGTTTGCTAACCCTAGTAAATGCATGTGGAATTTTGCTAGATCAAGGGAAAATGCAGGCCGTTGTGAATTGGCCATCGCCTACTACTGTGATAGAGTTGAGGTATTTCTTAGGCCTTGCTGGATTCTATAGGCAATTTGTCAGGAGATACAGCGAGGTAACTGCACTCTTGACGGAGTTGCTGAAACAAGATAGATTCGAATGGATAGAAAGGGCACAGGAAGCTTTCGAAGTTCTGAAGGATCGATTGACACATGCTCCTTTGTTGGTATTGCCAAATTTTGGCATGGTATTTGAGGTTGACTGTGATGCGTCGAAGACAGGTATTGGAACTGTTCTGAGTTAGGAGGGGAAACCAATCGCATATTATAGTGAGAAACTGAGTGGAGCAAAGTTAACCTACTTAGTTTATGACCTCGAGCTGTATGCCATTGTGAAGTCATTGCAGCATTGGCGACATAACCTGATATAGAGGGAATTTATGATGTTTTCTGACCATCAGGTGCTGAAGTATTTGCAGGGACAGCACAAGCTAAGCACGAGACACGCATAGTGGGTAAGCACTTCGCAGGAATATAGCTTTAGTATTCGTCATAAATCTGGAACTCTGAACAAGGTAGCTAATGCCTTGACCAGAAAGAGCTTGTTGATTACGGCAATGTAGGTGTACACTTTGGACTTCACGAGCATGAAGGAGGATGTTCGAGCAGATGAGCATTTTGGAGGTATTGTAGCTAAAATTGAGAGTGGAAGTAGAACTGATTACATCCTTCATGATGGGTTTCTATTCAAAGGTAATTGTTTGTGCATCCTAGATACTTCTCGACGCTTGTTGATTATACAGGAATTGCACAATTAGGGACATTTTGGTCGGGATAAAACTACTTGGCTAGTGCATCGGAGGTTTCATTAGCCAGGACTTGATAGAGATGTCAAGACATATGTAAAGAGTTGCCATGTCTGTCAAGAGGTGAAGGGGATAGATACAAATTTGAGACTATACATTCTGTTGCTCATACCGGATGAGCGGTGGAAGGATGTCTCCATGGATTTTGTAGTAGGATTGCCACGGACATCGCAGGGGCTAGATTCAATAATGGTGGTTGTTGATCGATTTACCAAAATTAGTTGCTTCCTTCCGTAAAAAACAACGTTGGATGCAACTAAGGTGGTTGATCTGTATTTTTCCAGGGTTGTTCAACACTATGGGTTGCCATCGTCGATAGTTTCGGACAGGGACAACAAGTTTATGGGGCATTTTTGGTGAGAGTTGTGGAAGAAACTTTTCACGAAACTGAAATTCAGCAGCCCATATCATATCCAAACTAACGGGCAAATTGAGGTTGTCAACCGAAGTATTGGGAATTTTTTACTTGCAAATGTAAATGAATTCATAAGTTGGGATCTTTGCTTACCGAAAATTGAATTTGAATCGATCCATAGGGTTCGCACCATTCCAAGTGTTATTTGGGTTTCTGCCGAGAGGTCCGCTTGACCTTCTCCTTATCGACTGAACAAAGAAGCTGAGCAAGAAGGTGGATAAACAAGTGGTTGATTTATGAGATTTACACTTTGTTATGAAGGCTAGACTTGAGCAAAGTTATGCCAAGTACAAGGCGAGAGTTGATCAGAATCGACGCCAGCAATCTTTTGAAGTTGGTGATCTGGTATGGGTCTATCTGCCACGGGAAAGGTATCCGCAAGGAGGTTACACCAAGCTCAAACCGAAGAGGATTGGACCTTGTCAGGTGTTGATGAAATTTGGCGACAACGCCTACAGGATTGAGTTGCCGAACTATATGTTTATTTCTGATATCTTTAATGTCCGTCATCTAACCCCTTATGCAGGTGAGAATTCCAGCTTGAGGACAAGCTTTTCAGAGGACGAGGAGAGTGATAAGGACCTCATCCAAGTTGGACAAGGCAGTTGGACCACCAGATTACACCAGCTAAGCCCACACCAGGGAGCCCACGAAGGCCCAAGCGACTGCAAGGAAAACGGGTCTGATCCAGACTGATTTGGACCTTCTACCTCGGGATGCGAGTCAGACCAATTGTCTCGGAATGTGCTAAAACTTGATTCGGCTACTGGAGACGGCAATCTGGGACCATCTTGATGGGTTTTCGGGCACTTTTTATGTTTTTCGGATTTAATTATATTTTAGGGACATGTCCGTAATTTTGTTTTTTATTTATTATTATTTTTTCAGAATTGGATTAGGATTCTTTTAATTAATTCCGATTAGGTTCAGGATAGATTTTGGTTTTAAATATTTCGTTTTGTTTTAGTTTTTATTCAAGGAACGATTTTTCCTTCTCTTCTTTTGGTTTTGAATTGCAATTCAAGTTAGGCCAAAATCGTGAGTGATCATGGAAAACATCCCAAAATTGTGAGTGATCACGCAAAACACCCCTTTTTTTCTTGTTCAATTGTTGTCAGATAATTGCGGATGATCCAAAAAACGTCCTGCATCACTAAATTACCATCTTAAAGTTGTGACCCCTGAGGCGTCGTGCTGTTTCTCTTTGCAATTGCTATTTTTGAAGGAAATGTGCCTCTTCAGTTTTGGAAAATTGACTTGTCTAGTTTTTTAAAATTGACCTGTTCAATTTGGAAAGTCGCCCCGTTTTAGTATTGGAAGGTCGCTTAGTTTAGTTTTTGGAATATTTCCATATTTTAGCTTTGGAATGTCACTCCATTCAGTAGCCCAAGAGACTCCTTTTCTCATATAAATTAGAAGTCTTCAAATTTTAGGATTTGCCTAAACTCTCACATAGCTTGCAAGAACTCAGATTTACAGTGTCTTCTTTCACGATACCTTCCGCTTTTTCCTTTCTCAATTCGAGCGTGCCAATAACTCATGACAACTTCTCTTCTCATCTCCAAGGAATTTGTCTAGTGAGATCTCTTTTCTTTTTCTTTGAAAAATTTCATCTTTTTCCCCTTTTCACCATAGAAATGTCTTCTGCTTTGTCGGCCATGTCTCCTGCGTCTAACACTCCTTCTCTTGACTCTGGAGAGGTAGCCCCCTCCCATTCTCTTGCTGACTTGGAGAATGGGATTTTCTATGCCCTTCCAATTGCTGTTACCGCCCCCCCTTATCAAGGGCCAAACCTATGAGCTTTCCGAGGTAGAAGCTTACTCTGTGTCTTCTTCCTTAGACTCCACTGACATTTTTGAAATCAATGGGGAGAGCGGGCTGGAGAAGAGTGACATAGTCACCATTGTGGAGAGTGAATGCCCTTATAGTAGAAGTAATGGATGCACAGTCCTTTATGTTTCCAACCTCAGCGTAAGTATCCTTGCACCTTTCTTGTACCCTCTCTTTATGGACAATGCCTATTTATGGGGTTTCCCCCTTGCTCAACTCGTCCCAAATTCTATCAAGCTTGTGGTAGCTTTCAAAGTGACCTGCCATCTTTTCAGAGTTCCAATTCCTTTAGAACTCTTTAGAAGTTTCTTTAAGTTAGGCTTCTTTTCGGATGCCAAAGGTGCCTCCAAAGGGTATCTTCAATGTAACCCCCGGTATAAATTTGTTGGTCCCTTCCAATCCTCGGTGGGGGGAGTGGAAACCTTTTTTCTTCTTGGCCCTTCTTGCAAACAACCTAATCAAGTCCAAGCCTTACGTGGACTAGAAGCTGAACTACTCCTTCTTTAATGAACTCCTTGACCTGTTCAGTGAGCAACTGAAACATAGAGCTATCCTGATCGACGTAGCCAACTCTGACATCGTCAAGGTCGGGTGTACTCTTCTTTCCTGGCCTGAAACCTTCATACACCTTGCTTTACTAGGGAGTCCAACAGAACGTGACCTCCTTTCGATCAGGTTAGCTACGGGGATTTCCTCTTCTAGTGGGGAGCACTCCTACTTTTGATTAACTTCTTTTTTTTGATTTGTTGTTGTGTACTAACAGCCTCTTTTTGTTTTCTATCTTGACAACAATGACGACTACTTCTTCCAACACTCCCACTGGAGGAGCTGGAGGTTCTTCTACCGCTGTTGCTGCTATTGCTGTAGCTCCTAAGATTAAGATTCCCCAAGCCAGGGGGAAGAAGATGGCACTTGCTGATAGGACTCTGACTGCCCTGAAGAGGGGGGCCGATGTTGCTGCCATACGGGCCTCCGAGAGGCCTATCAAGATGAATATTTCTTCCTCCTCCCCTTCCTGTCAGTCTACTAAGAAGGCCCCTGCGACCTACTCTGGGAAGGGGAAGGCTCCAATGACCTCAAGGTCAAGGCTAGAATTTCACAGTTGTGCGGCTGAAGCCAATGCATTTAAAAGGCTCGGGGATGTTGCGTTGGCCACACCTGCTGCGAAGGGGACCTCCAGGTGGGTCCCCGATCTCGCTTTTGAGTCCTCTGACTCCCTTCTTCGAACTCTGCATGCTCAATTGTTCTTGATGGAATTCATGCCACCAATTGACCGGGAGATAGCCTGGTTACTCACTGATTGAGAGCTGGCCACATATACCTGCCTCCACACTGTAGTAAGTCTTTCTCCAATTCTGGTAGCTTGATTTGTTTCAACTTTTTCTTAGTACTAACCCCCTTTGTTTCTGGTTGTAGAATCATGTTCTTCTTGGCAAGCAACTAAGAAAGCTAGAGGAAAAAGATAGAAAAGATCAGGAGTTCACCGCCCTGGTCAACGAGTTGTAGGATGAAAAGGTCCGTTAACTAAGGGGGTTGCCAAGGTCAAAGTTGCTATTGAGGAGGCTCAAGCCCGTGTTGCTTCCTCACTCAAACTCTTGCAAAAGTGTAAAATGGAGATTGACGGGGCTAGGGCTGACAGTTAAGCTATGTCCTAAGCCTTGGACGGGGTTGACAAAAAGAATGACGAGTTGCTTTAGCTCAACAGCCAGTAGAAGGGGTGCATTCTAGAGCTTGAGGCCCAGCTAGGGGGCTTCCAATAATTGTGTGATGAAGAAGGCGATCTATCCTTGGACAGGCTTGAAGGTGTACCTGCCTTCAGAGAATACGTAGAAGGCTTTCTTCGTACTTGGCTCTTTGGCCTCTATGTAGAGGTCATGGACAAGGTTCGGGAGCTCAACGGGGACATAAAGGTTGACCCTGAGGTCCATGAGGCTTTGTTCTAGCCAGATGCTGCTGTTCCTCTCCCTTGGACTAAGGATGATCCTATGTCGACCTCAGAGGAAGATGTGGCTGCAGCAGAGGTCTTGGCCAAGGTCCACCAAATTGGGGAGGGCAGCTCAGGGAAAAGGAAGGAGTTAATGGAGGCTCCTATAGTGGTGGAGATCGCAAAAGTTGTCTTCGAAACTACCTTGATTACTCAATATTTCCCCCATCTCCTGTGTACTAGCTCCACAAAGGTACATGGTCTTTTTTCTTTGAATTTGTTGACTATCTTAGACCTTCATAATGTTGTTGGTTACCCTGCAGGTCCTTCAAGCAACCCTTGCCCAATAGTGATTCCAGAGAAGGATGAGCATTATCATGATGAACCTCTCATTTAGACACAGAGGAGAAACAACCAAATACTTTTCTGCTCTAAAATTGAATGTATTAGAGGTCTGTTTGTGACCTCTTATTTTATAAGAGCTTTATTTTTTTTGCCAAGTATCTTGCTTTTGCATTAGCACTCTGAACTTGCATAATGAATTAAGTTGTTTTTAGCACTAAGGCAATCAAGATAGAAATAACATCATCATAAGCTTTAAAACACTTATCTTTTATTTTCTCCTTGTTCAAACTAAGCTGAAGTGGTCGTTAGGATCATTTAGCAATTCAACCAGGTCTTTCAAACAGTTTCTCGAGCTGAACTAATTGAGTCCGCGAGGTCTATAACAACTGAGAAGCTTCTGGCATAGAATTTCTTTAGATGACAAAAGTTCCAAGGTCTTAGGAGTCAAGATCAATGAGCTTATAGCTCCCTCCTTCGTGAACCTCTTGGATTATATAAGGTCCTTCCCAACTTTCTTGTAGCTTGGTTAGTTGTACCATTTTCCCAATTTCTGACCTTTTGAGGACCATTTTTCCAATCATGAAATGCCTTTTTTTCACTCTTTTGTTGAAAAAATTTGTAACTTGCCTTTTGTACATTCTATCAGCCTCCATTGCTTTGTTTCTAACTTCTTCAAGGAGGTTAAGGTCTGCAAATTTCTTTCAGCCTCGTTTAAGACTGAATCATATTCAGCCAGTCTTAGGGATTTCATTCCGACCTCAACTGGCATTACTGCCTCTGCACCAAAGTAAAGGCTGAATGGTGTTTCTCCAGTAGCTTTGGTAGGTGTGGTTCTATATGCCAACAAAATGCTTGGAATTTCATCTAGTCAGGATGGTTTGCGACATTCCTTTTTGAGCTCGGTGAGCCGTTTCTTAAGCCCTTCCAAGATGGTTCTGTTTGTTACCTTTGCCAGCCCATTTGCTTGGGGATGAGCAATAAAGGTCAAACTCTACTCAATGTTGAAATTTTCACAAAAAGTTTTGAACGGTTTACCAATAAATTGTCTTCCATTGTTTGAAATGATAGCTCTGGGGATTCCAAATTTGCATTCAATGTTCTTCCATACAAAAGGCTGAACATTCGGTTATGAGATTGTTGCCATGGGTTCAGCTTCGACCCATCCGGTGAAATACTTTACAGCAACAATTAGGAACTGAACACCCCCCACTCCTATCGAGAAGGGTCCTCGAATGCCAATCCCCCAAATATCAAGAGGTACTGATGAGTTTATGGATTGATACCCTGTTGGTTGCACATGTGATTTGTTTCCATATAACTGACTGCTCGTGCATTTCTGTATAACTCTCTTACTGTCTGAAACCATTGAAGGCCAATAATACCCTGTCCTTAGGATTTTCTACACAATGGTCTTTGCTCCTATGTGTGATCTACATATTCCATTATGCATCTCTTCAATAACATATTCTCATTCTCCCCTCATTAGGCACTTAAATAGTGGCCATGTGTATGACCTTCTGTATGCCTTGTCATCTGCTATTAGCACGTAGCGAGGTGCCCATCTCCGCACTTGGCAAGCTTCTTTGAGGTCTTGTGGGAGGCTGCCATGCTTGAGGAATTTGTAGATTAGATGTCTCCAATCTTCCTGGTCCTCTATAACCAAGTTCTCCTCTTGGTTGATGCTAGGAGAATATAATTGTTCCACTAGTAGCTTGGTCTTTGTACCAGCTATCTCTTGGTAGATTTTGGATAGCGAGTCTGCTTCTGTATTTTGTTCCCTAGGAATTGGTCGACAAGGAAATGATCAAGTTTAGATACGATATCAATTACTCTTTTGAGATATTTGATCATGTTGTCCTCTTTAGCTTTATATTCTCCAGCAACCTGGTTGGCTATAACTTGTGAATCAATTTTGGCATGCAATTTTTGCACTTTCTGAGCTCTTATGAATCTTAGGCCTACTAAGAGAGTTTCATATTCAGATTCGTTATTCAAGGTTGGGAAGTTATACTTTATAGAGTAAGGGATTCTCACTCCCTTAGGGCTGATCAGTATTATTCCCACACCTGAATTTTCTTTTTCTATGGAACCATCTGTATATATGGTCCAGACATTATTTTCACAAGTGCTTTTGAGCTCCAGTGGAACTCTTGTGCATTCTTCTGCAAAGGCCATGAGAGCTTAAGCTTTGATTACTTTCTTTGGCTCAAATTGGATTTGAAATCCTGAGAGCTCGAGGGACCACTTCATCATTCTACCTCATAGCTTGGGTTTTAGCAGAGCTTTCTTTAATGGCAAATTGGTTTAGACTCTTATTAGGTATGCTTCAAAATAATGCGTAAGCATCCTTGAGGTAATAATAATGAGATAAAAATATTTTTTGAGGTTTGAATATCTAGTTTCAGGACCTTTGAGCAATCGGCTTACATAATAAATAGGGAATTGTAAATCTGACCTTTCTATAAATAGCACTAAGCTGACTACTTTCTTTGTCATCGCAAGGTACATAGAAATCTCTTCTCCAAACCTCGGAGAGAAGAGTTGAGGGGCCTTTCTCAGGAACTCTTTCAGTTTGCCAAAAGCTGCTTGACAATCTTCAGTCCATTGGAAGTCTTTTGGTTTTTTTATGACATGATAGAATTTTTCTCCTTTGTCTGCCATCTTGGTGATGAAGAGCCTCAGTGCTGCCATCTTCCCCATTAGACTCTGAATCTCTTTGATGTTTCATGGGGGCTCCATGTCTAATAGTGCTTTTATTTTGTCTGGGTTAGCATCAATGCTTCGCTTTGATATCATGAATTCTAAGAATTTACCAATTGAGACTCCAAAGGTGCATTTTTTAGGATTGAGCTTCATGTGGACAGCCTTCAGGGTTTGGAAAGTCTCCCTGATATCCTCAATAAAGTCTTCAGAGGTCATGGAATTGATTACAATATTCTCCATGTAGACCTCGATGCTTCTCCCGAGCTAATTCTTGAACACCTTATGCATAGCTCGCTGAAATTCTGCCCCTCTGTTCTTTAGGCCAAATAGCATTTTAGTATAGTAGTTGGTCCCGACCTCTGTGATGAGCGAGGTTTTCTCCATATCTTCAATTGCCATTGGGATTTGGTGATATCCCTTATAAGCATCCAAGAAGCACAACCATTGATATCCTGCTGTTGAGTCAACCATCTGGTCGATGTTTAGGAGTGGGTAGGAGTCCTTCCAGTAGTATTTGTTTAGTGTGGTAAAATCCACACATAGTCTAAACGTTCCTTCTTTCTTTTGTATAACCACTGGGTTAGCTAACCATTCCGGGTACACCACCTCTTTCAGGATGCCTATTCCCAGAAGAGCTTGGATTGCTCGAGCTGTGACCTCGTTTCGCTTAGTCACAATGGTCCTCTTCTTTTGCTTCACTGACTTGACCCGTGGTTTGAGTCCGACCTTGTTTTCCGCAATCTTTTGATCCATTCCCTTGAGGTCGTTAGGTTGCCAGGCGAAGACCTTCAAGTTGTCTTGAAGGGAGTCCATGAGCTTCCCTTTGACTTCATGAGGTAGCACTTCTCCTATATTTATCCCCTTCTCAGGGAATTTCTGCTTGAGGAACACCTTTTCTCCGTTGCTGGCTGCTTGAATTCTAAAATCATCATTCCCTTTTGGGAGGTCAATGCTGTCTTCTTTCTTGAGCGATGCCTAGCTCTCCTCATTGCCTTCAGCAAGGCAGCATTCCGTAGCGAGATGTGTGTTCCCTTCTGAGACAATCCAACCTCCTCCAACCTGGATCTTCATGTTGTATTTTAACTAAAATGTTTTGGCTCTCAGGTCCATGACTCCCTTCCAACCCAGGATTGCATTGTAGGTTCTGGAAGCATTGACCACCATCCATTCCATGACCTCGGTGACCTCCTTATCATTCACGCGGACTGTAGTTGGGACTTACAAAACTCCGTCTACGTAGGTCGTGCTGCCATTAAAGCTGGTCAGGGAGGTGTCCGACCTTGTTAGTGAGCTACTGTCTATCCTTATTTGGTCAAATGCCTTCCGGTACAGGATGTTTACAGCACTCTCGGTGTCTACTAGTATTTTGCACACCAGAATATCTCTGATCTGGAGAGACACTGCTAGGGGTTCTGAGCCTTCCTCTCAAGCTCGTTTTGACCTCCTCTCGATGGCATTTATTTTTCCAATTGGAGGTCGTTGATTGTGCGGGGCTGCTGGAGGTGGATTAGCTGGGCTCGTGTTCTTGGCCAAGAATTCTCGTAGGTGACCCTCTTTCACCAATCTCTCGATATTGCGTTTGAGGTCGAAATAGTCCTCCGTGAGATGGCCATGGTCTTTGTGGTGGTGGCTGAACTTGGCAGGGTCCCTTTTGGCCACAGGACTTTTGAGAGGTCTTGGCAGCTTCAGGGGACCTCTCTTTTCTATGACTACCATGATTTTAGCTCGTGAGGTCTTGATGGGGCTGGGCACGAGGTCTGGGATAGTCTTTCTATTCTTGTTTGAAGTCCCTCCCTTTGAATGAAGGTCATTCCTGTCCCTTTTTGAGGTCTGAGGACTCTTTGGGTGCCCCCTGTTGTCTTTTTCTGTAGCTGAGGCAAAACCAAAGATCTTCCTCTAGACTGCTATCCCCTCAACCTTTATCAATTTTTCTAGGTGCTACTATAGCTCTTTTATGGTTTTCACTGGCTCCTCTGCTAGTTTGAGGGCTACGTACAAGTCTTATAATCCTTGCTTGAAGGCAATGATGTAGATGGCTTTTTTCTTTTGTTCGATCTCTATAGCCTCATCGTTGAAGAGGTCATTAATGTCTTTCTCACACCTCGTGCTGGTCTGATAATTTCTTAGGAACAGCTCCTTCAACTGTGTCCAACTTTAGATGCTTGCTTCTCGGATGCTTTTAAACCAGGTCTGGGCCTTCTTGGTCAGTGTTGATTGGAAGGCTCTACATTTGACATGGTCAAGGTACTCGAACATCTCTATGTATGACATATATTCATCTATGTGTTGTAGTAGTTCTCCCCTAAAATCATATTTTGCCTCCAGTCGTGGGGCTTTAAACCCTTGCGGCATCCAGGCAATCCGAATACTGTGGATGAAGGGCAAGGGCTCTGATAGGTCCACATTGCTCTGTATCTCTTGATCTCCATTTCTTTCCTGATTGGTTGGGGGAGTCACTCTCCTCAGTGGATTGGGGGCTACCCCTCGAGAGTCATTGCCTATCCTTTCGATCAGGCTTTGACGTGTTGGTATCCTTTCTCTAAGAGGAGTTTGCAATGAGCTCCCCTTCTTTTCTGATGGAGATCAAGGAGCATACATGGCATGGGGTAATTCATGGAAGCTACCAAATGAGGAGATGAGAAGATTCAAG
>JAOXNR010053938.1:0-13359 GCA_028571225.1 Parsonsia alboflavescens | reverse complement strand
AGTAACATTGGTGATATATATGTGCAAGACAAAGAAGAACTCCTTGATTTGGAAGGAATAATGAAGAACCCTATAAATAAAGGCTTCCAAGGTAAGGAAAGTCAAGAGCATCATCTTATTTGTCACAAGAGCTAAGGCATCCAAGTTGAGGAAAGCATTCATCACATTTGTGCAAAGAAGAGAGGAAATGCTAAACTTTTTAACAATCTTTGAAGAACAACCTTTAATGGCTAATGAACCAAGGAAGGAACTCAACTCGTGGGTGATAGAGGACATCAAGGAGGAGTGAACAATCAAGGAAACAAGCCTTGGGAAGCATTGGAAATCAGGCTGGACAAGTGACGTAGACGGAAGACAAAACCTGAAGGTTCGTTCTTGTTTAGAAACTTGCAAAACAAGAAACGAAAAGAACCTGATTCAATTTTCCTTCTAATCAAACTTCAATGCAAGTAGTTAGAAGATGAAATTTAAAATCAAGTGAAAAACGAATTTTCAAAGTAGTCGAAAATCGAAAAGTCAAAAAAGTGGCAACTTTAATTCATAAAAAACTGTCAAAAAAAAAAAAAAAAACAGCAGAATCAATTCTTAAAGCAAAAACAAACCCTAACCCTAATCGGAAACGAAAAATAAAGAAATTACTAAAATACCCCTAGAAAACAGTAAATTACGAAATTATCTCTTAAAACTATAAAATTACGACAATGTCACTGAAAACAGAAAATTGTCCAAAACTCCACCCAAACTACTCCGGATGGTCGAAAAACGCCTTGCATCACAACATAGCAATGATTTTGGTTCGTTAGGCTGTTTCGGGTCACCCAGTCAGATTTGAGCCTAATCCAAGCTCATTTCAATCACCTTAGGAATCATGCTCGGTATCAATTCGGTGTTTCAAACAGCTCACGTCCTCTTCTTCAAACGTTCTGAACTTCGTGGAGCTGATTGTGAAACCGAAACTTGCTGAACCGACACCTGACTCGCATCTAAACCACCTTGATCAGCAACCAGCTTTGCGTCAGGCTCCCCCTCCTGAACGGAGCTTGTCCTCAAGCTTGGATTATCAGCATGAAAAGACGTGAGATGCTGAACATTAAAAACATTAGAGATACTAAACTCGTTTGGTAATTCAACTCGATAAGCATTGACACCAAATTTCTCCAAGATTTGGCATGGGCCAACCTTCCGGTCCTTGAGCTTATAATACTCACCAGCAGGATATCGTTCTCTAGACAGAGAGACCCAAACCAGATCACCTACCTCAAACTGGACATCTCGCCTAGTCTGATCCGCGAGCAACTTGTACTGAGCATAAGCTTCCTCCAAGTTTGCTTTGATAGTTGCATGAATGGACTGTAGATCAACCAGACGATCCTCCACCTTCCTTGGAGCCGAACCATGATCAGGAATAGCAAGGTTGAGAGGACCTCTTGGATTTCGCCCCATAACAATCTGAAAAGGAGAAAATTTGGTGGACCTGTTCACAGAGTAGTTAAACTCGAATTCAATCTTTGCAAGCACAGAATCCCAAGTCCCAAAAGACTTGACCTACGCCCTCAACATGTTCCCCAAGGTGCGATTCACCACTTCCGTCTGGCTATCCGTCTGTGGATGATATGGACTGCTAAACTTCAGAGTAGTCTCCATGCGCTTCCAAAGCTCTTGCCAAAAGTGGCTCATGAATTTCGTATCCCGATCAGACATGATACTAATTGGCAACCTAAATCTTCGCACCACATCTCCAAAGTACAAGTCGGCAATTTTGCTCGCATCCATGGAATTCTTGCAAGCAATGAAGATAGCCATCTTGTTGAACCTATCCACCATGACCATGATGCTATCAAAACCCTTCTGCGTTTGCGGAAAAGCCAATACAAAATCCATTAGAACATCAGTCCATGGCTCTTCCGGAATGGGTAACGGTGTATAAAGACCCTGATTAGTGCCCCCTCCTTTCGACACCTGACAGACTCGGCATAGCTTAACGAAATCTTGGGCACTCTTATCTATTCCCGACCAATAAAATTTCTCCTTGATCAAGCCGGCTGTCTTGTCCTTGCCGAAATGCCCTTGCGAGTGCAATTCCTGAACGATCAACAATCTCAACGATGTGTCAGGAATACATAAACAGTTACCTCGGAAAAGATAGCCTTCATGAAGCACATAATCAAACCGTTCCTGCTGCTCTACGGCCTTCGCAATAGGATCGAAATTTGCATCATCCCGTAGCAACTCTCTCAATCCCTCAAAACCCAAGGTGGTAACTCGCATCATGTTAAGCAACGACCGTCGCCTACTCAAAGCGTCAGCCACCTTATTCGCAATGCCTGACTTATGTTTCAAGGTGAATGTGAACTCCTGAAGCGTTGACACCCACTTGGCATGCCTATCACTAAGTCAATGTTGCCCCTGAATAAACTTCAAAGCCTGGTGGTCAGAATATAATACAAACTCCCGCTGTATCAAATAATGCCACCAATGTTGAAGAGCTCGGACTATGGCATAGAACTCGACATCATAAGTTGAGTAGTTCAACTTCGGCCCTCCAAGTTAGGCTACTGGCCGTCCCTCCTGGCTCAGAATTGCTCCCATTCCCACCTTCGAAGCATCACAATCCACTTCGAATACCTTATCGAAATTCGGTAGGGCCAGTAATGGGCACTCATCAGCTTTTCCTTTATCACATCAAATGCCTCATGAGCAGCCTCTGTCCATTCAAACCCCTTGGATTTGTAAAGATCAGTCAAGGGTGCCATCAACACACTGAAATCCCTGATAAACCGTCTATAGAAACTTGCTAATCCATGAAAAGATTGAACCTCTGTTGCACTCTTTGGTACTGGCCAGTCACGGATTGTCTGAATCTTAGCATCATCTGGCTGAATCCCACTTGCTGAAACCACATACCCCAAAAATACAATCTTGTCGACCATCCAGCTGCATTTCTTCTGATTGGCAAATAAACTGTGATCTCGCAATGTAGCTAAAACTAGCCGTAGGTGCCGCAGATGTTCTTCCCTCACCCGACTATACACAAGTATATCATCAAAGTAAACTACCACAAAATCGTTGTGGAAAGGATGCAATACCTGATTCATGACCCTCATGAATGTGTTGGGCGCATTTGAGAATCTGAAAGGCATGACTAGCCACTCGAAGAGCTTGTCCTTCATCTTGAAAGCCATCTTCTACTCATCTCCAGATTTGATTCGGAGTTGATGGTAGCCACTTTTCAAGTCATCATCGAAAGGATAGCTGCCCCACTGAGCTGGTCCAACATGTCATCGAGTCAAGGAATCGAAAACCGATACTTAATCGTAATACGATTGATGGCGCGGCTGTCCACGCACATTCTCCATGTGCCCTCCTTTTTCGGTACCAACAAAGCAGGCACTGTAGAGGGATTGATGCTCTCCCGGATAAACCCTCTATCAAGTAACTCCGTCACTTGTCGCTTCAGCTCCTCCTGTTGCTGTGGGGACATTCGGTAATGCGCTTTTTTTGGAAGGATAGAACCCGACATTAGATCTATCGGGTGTTGGATATCTCTCAATGGAGGCAATCCAACCGGCAACTCATCCAACAAGTCTGCAAATTCAGTCAACAGCTCTTGAGCTTGTTCTGGAATCTCCAACTCGGCCTCACTGCTATACGATGTCAACAAGTCAGTCGCAACTAAAGCAAAATAAAACTCGGACTCAGTTACCTCTTCTTCAAACTCCTTCCGTGCCAGGCAAATAATTTTTTTCTTACTATCAACCATTCCTTCTCGCATGGGTTGAAGTCCCACTTTCTTTGGCCCTCGATTGATGGTATAACATTGCGTGTGCCCATCATAGGTCACATGATTGTCGTATTGCCATGGCTTGTCGAGTAGCAAATGAGAGGTATCCATCGGGACGACATCACAGTAGATAGTGCTAGAATACTGAGGTCCAAACGAGAATTCCACTCGGCACCGCTCTGAAACCTTGACCTCAGTATCATTATTTAACCACCCCAACCGATAAGGCATTGGATGAGGTTCCCTCTTCAACTAAAGCTTCCGCACTACCGTTTGTGAGATTACATTCTCACCGCTCCCTGTATCAATAATCACACGGCAAACCTTCCCTTTAATGGTGCACCGGTTTGTGAAGATTTTTCTCCGCTTCCAATCTTCATCAGCTTTGGGAGCTAAACAAATCGTCCTCAAAACCAAACTATCTCCCCGGATATCTTCAGGTGCGACATAACACATATCCTGCTCTTCATACACATCATCACCAACATACTCTTCAGATTCTTCTTTGGCACCCTCCTGAATCAGTAATTGCGACCTTAGCCTCGGACATTCATTCGCATAGTGCCCTAGTTGCTGACATCTGTGGCACTTCACATTAGCTTTATTATTGGTGGCAGATTTATTCGGTGCATTACCTGACCCTTGGCTGAGCTGTGCACTACCTCGTCCTTAATGATTTTGGGCTGAAGAACTACCCACACGTGTTGACGAAGAGCTACTTGCTGGAGCCACACCGGGATTAGGAAAACCTCTTCCAAATCCAACACTTCTACCACGAGCCCTCGCTAGATTATTCTCCACGACTTGTGCCTTTGTCTGCCCGTCCGTGATAATGGTAAAGGTATGGACCTGTAAAGCATCCTGAATAACAGGTCGTAGCCCATGGAGATATCTTGCCACAAGCTGTTCCTGAGTTTCTCGCAATTGGTTCCTCGCCACCATTCGGTAAAACTCAAGCATGTATTCTTCGATGCTCCGAGAACCCAACAAAGTCTGCTGGTAATTAAAGGGCAGAAACTCCTTGCGCATCTCTCTCTTGAACTCCCCCCAATCGTCTAAAACTAGAAGCCCATCTAGGTATCTTTGAGATCAGAAAGATTGCCAAAACGCGGTAGCCCTGTCCTTGAACCTCATCGCCACGAACGATACTTTCTTTTCCGTCGGAACCTCCTTTAACGAAAAAAGTTTGTCCACTAAGCTCATTCAATCTAAGAATTCTTCAGGAGCCAACCATCTTGAAAATTCCAGAACCTCCATCTTAAACCCTAGATCCCAATGAGGGACTACGGGTTCACGTTCATTATCTCTAGGCGGTTGGTAGCCGCCCCTCATTCCCCTCGGTTGAACCCTAGGTTGTTCACGCGATGACCTCCAAAAATCGCCCTCTACATCTTCGTCCACCCCTTGATGCAATCCTTCAAGTTCGGGTTGTTCTGGGTGTCCCCAGTCGCCAGTCGCTACACCATCTGTGTCAAATCTTGTATCTGTCGTTCACGACTTTACCTCTCTAGCCGCATCTCCCTTCACAACTCTTCCTTGTCAAGCCTAGACTCTTCCCGATCCTGTTGCAATGCTTCGACTAGTGCAGCAAGGTTCTATTCGAGATTACTTCCTGCCATGGTGCAAAACTGACTAATCTGGACAGATCTAGGCTCTGATACCAACTGACGCAAACGGAAGATAGAACCTGAAGGTTCGTTCTTGTTCAGAAACTTGCAAAACAAGAAACGAAAAGAACCTGATTCAATTTTCCTTCGAATCAAACTTCAATGCAAGTAGTTAGAAGACGAAAATTAAAATCGAAAAACGAATTTTCGAAGAAGTCAAAAATTGAAGGGAGTAATTGCGAAGGGAGATACGGCTAGAGAAGGAGAGCCGTGAATGACAGATACAAGATTTGACACAGATAGTGCAGTGACTGGCGACTGGCCGACAACCAAAACAGCCCAAACCTGAAGGTTTGCGTCAAGGGGGGGACGAAGATGTTGAGGACGATTTCGGGAGGCCGCCGCGTGAACAACCTAGGCTTCGACCGAGGGGAATTGGGGGCGGCTACCAACCACCTAGAGACGATGAACGTGAACCCGTCATCCCTTGTTACATGGAGGTTCTGGAATTTTCAGGAGGGTTGGCGCCTAAAGAATTCTTAGATTGGCTGAGCTCAGTGGATGAACTTTTTTGTTAAAGAAGGTTCCGACGGAAAAGAAAGTATCTTTGGTGGCGATGAGGTTCAAGGACAGGGCTGCCGCATGGTGGCAATCTTTTCGATATTAGAGATACCTAGATGGGCTTCCAGTTTTGGATGATTGGGGGGAGTTCAAGAGGGAGATGCGCGAGGAGTTTCTGCCCTTTAATTACTAGCAGACTACGTTCCAGAATCTTCAAAGCTTGAAGCAGGGTTCTCGAAGCATCGAAGAATACACGCTTGAGTTTTTCCGGATGGTGGCGAGGAACCAATTGCGCGAAACTCAAGAATAGTTCGTGGTTCGATATCTCCATGGGCTACGACCTGCTATTCAGGATGCTTTACAGATCCATACCTTTACCACTATCACGGATGCGCAGACAAAGGCATAAGTCGTGGAGAAGAGTCTAGCGAGGGCTAGCGGCAGAAGTGTTGGATTTGGAAGAGGCTTTCCACCTCCTCGTGTTGCTCTAGCAAGTAGTTCTTCGACAACACATGTGGGTAGTTCTTCAGCCCAACATCAGTACGGACGACGTAGTGCACAGCTCAGCCAAGGGTCGGGTAATGCACCGAATAAATCTACCAACAATAATAAAGCTAATGTGAAGTGCCACAGATGTTAGCAACTAGGGCATTATGCGAATGAATGTCTGAGACTAAGGTTGCAATTACTGATTCATGAGGGTGCCGAAGAAGAATCTGAAGAATATGTTGGTGATGATGTGTTTGAGGAGGAGGTTACGTGTTATGTCGCACCTGAAGATATCCGGGAAGATAGTTTGGTTTTGAGGAGGATTTGTTTAGCACCCAAAGCTGATGAAGATTGGAAATGGAGAAACATCTTCACAACCTGGTGCACAATTAAAGGGAAGGTTTGTCGTGTGATTATTGATACAGGGAAATGTGAGAATGTAATCTCACAAACGGTAGTGTAGAAGCTTCAGTTGAAAACGGAACCTCATCCAATGCCTTACCGATTGGGGTGGTTAAATAATGACACCGAGGTCAGGGTTTTGGAGCGGTGCCGGGTGGAATTCTCGTTTAGACCTCAGTAGTCTAGTACCATTTATTGTGATGTCGTCCAGATGGATGCCTCTTCATTTGCTACTTGGCAAGCCATGGCAATACGACAATCATGTGACCTATGATGGACAAACGCACTGTTATACGGTCAATCGAGGGCTAAAGAAAGTGGTACTGCAGCCCATGGCAGAAGGAATGGTTGATAGTAAGAAGACAATTATTTGCCTGCCACGGAAGGAGTTTAAAAAAGAGGTAACTAAGTCCGAGTTTTGTTTTGCTTTAGTTGCTTCTAACTTGTTGACATCGAACAGTAGTGAGGCCATGTTGGAGATTCCAGAGCAAGTTCAACTCTGAATCAAACCTGGAGATGAGTAGAAGACGGCTATCAAGACGAAGGACGGGCTCTTCGAGTGGCTGGTCATGCCTTTTGGACTCTCAAATGCGCTCAGCACATTCATGAGGGTCATGAATCAAGTATTGCTTCCTTTCCTCCACAATTTTGTGGTAGTTTACTTTGTTGATATACTTGTGTATAGTCGGGTGAGGGAAGAACATCTGTAACACCTACGGCTAGTTTTAGCTACCTTGCGAGATCATAGTTTGTTTGCCAATCGGAAGAAATGCAGTTTGATGGTCGACAAGATTGTATTTCTAGGGTATGTGGTTTCAGCTAGCAGAATTCAGCCAGATGATGCTAAGATTCGGACAATCCGTGATTGACCAGTACCAAAGAGTGCAACAGAGGTTTGGTCTTTTCATGGATTAGCAAGTTTCTATCGGTGGTTTATCAGGGACTTCAGTGTGTTGATGGCACCCCTGACTGATATTTACAACGCCAAGGTGTTTGAATGGACAACGGTGGCTCAAGAGGCATTTTATGTGATAAAGGAAAAGCTGACGATGCCCCAGTAGCCCTACCGAATTTCGATAAGGTATTCGAAGTGGATTGTGCTGCTTCGAAGGTGGGAATAGGAGCAGTTCTGAGCTAAGAGGGACGGCTAGTAGCCTATTTTGGAGAAAATCTTGGAGGGCCGAAGTTGAATTACTCAACTTATGATGTCGAGTTCTATGCCATAGTCCGAGCTCTTCAACATTGGCAGCATTATTTGATACAGCAGGAGTTTGTGTTATATTCTGACCACCAGGCTTTGAAGTTTCTTTAGGGGCAGCATCGACTTAGTGATAGGCATGCCAAGTGGGTGTCAGCGCTTCAGGAGTTCACATTCACCTTAAAACATAAGTCAGGCATCGCGAATAAGGTGGCTAACGCTTTGAGTAGGCGACGGTCGTTGCTTAACATGATGCGGGTTACCACCTTGGGATTTGAGGGATTGAGAGAGTTGCTACGGGGATGATGCAGATTTCAGTCCTATTGTGAAGGCCGTAGAGCAACAGGAACAGTTTGATTATGTACTTCACGATGGCTATCTTTTCAGAGGTAATTGTTTATGTATTCCTGACACATCGTTGAGATTGTTGATCGTTCAGGAATTACACTCGCAAGGACATTTTGGCAAGGACAAGACAGCCGGCTTGATCAAGGAGAAATTTTATTGGCCAAGAATAGATAAGAGTGCCTAATATTTCGTTAAGCGATGCCAAGTCTATCAGGTGTCGAAAGGAGGGGGCACTAATCATGGTCTTTATACACCTTTACCTATTCCGGAAGAGCCATGGACAGAAGGTGTCAATGGATTTCGTATTGGGTTTGCCGCGAACGCAAAAGGGGTTTGACAGCATCTTGGTCGTGGTGGATAGGTTCAGCAAGATGGCTATCTTCATTGCTTGCAAGAATTCCATGGATGCGAGCAAAATCGCGGACTTGTAGTTTGGAGATGTGGTGCGGAGATTTGGGTTGCCAAGGAGTATTTTGTCCGATCGGGATACGAAATTCATGACCCACTTTTAGCTTGAGCTTTGGAAGCGCATGGAGACTACTCTGAAGTTTAGTAGTCCATACCATCCACAGACGGATGGCCAGACAGAAGTGGTGAATTGAACCTTGGGGAACATATTGAGGGTGCAGATCAAGTCTTTTGGGACTTGGGATTCTGTGCTTGCAAAGATTGAATTCGAATTTAACTTCTCTATGAATAGGTGCACCAAATTTTCTCCTTTTCAGATTGTTATGGGATGAAATCCGAGGGGTCCTCTCGACCTTGCTATTCCTGATCATGGTTCGGCACCAAGGAAGGAGGAATATCGTCTGGTTGATATACAGTCCATTCATGCAACTGTCAAAGCAAACTTGGAGGAAGCTTATGCTCGATACAAGTTGCACACGGATCAGACTAGGTGAGATGTCCAGTTTGAGGTAGGTGATCTGGTTTGGGTCTCTCTGTCCAGAGAGGGATATCCTGCTGGTGAGTATCATAAGCTCAAGGACCGGAAGGTTGGCCCATGCCAAATCTTGGAGAAACTTGGTGTCAATGCTTACGGAGTGTAATTACCAAACGAGTTCAGTATCTAAAATGTTTTTAATGTTCAGCATCTCACATCTTTTCATGGGGATAATCCGAGCTTGAGGACAAGCTCCGTTCAGGAGGGGTAGCCTGACACAGAGCTGGTTGCTGATTAAGGTGGTTCAGATGCGGGGTTAGTTTTGGTTCCACAATCAACTCCACGACGTTCAGAACGTTTGAAGAAGAGGACGTGAGCGGTCTGAAACACTAAATTGATGTCGAGCATGATTCCCGAGGCGACTGAAACGAGCTTGGATTGGGCTCAAATCTGATTGGGTGACCCAGAATGGCCCAACGAACCAAAGTCACTACTATGTTGTGATGCAAGGGATTTTTCGACCATCCGGAGTCTTTTCGATAGAGTTTTCGAGAACTTTCTATTTCCAGTGGCATTGTCGTAATTTTACAGTTTTAAGTGACAATTTCGTAATTTACTATTTTTCTAGGGGTTTTTTTTGCAATTTCTTTACTTTTCATTTCCGATTAGTTTTAGGCATTGTTTTTGGCTTTAAGAATTGTTTTTTGTTGGTTTTTTTTCGACAGTTTTTTATGGATTAAAGTTGCCTCTTTTCGGCTTTTCGATTTTCGACTATTTCGAAAAATCGTTTTTCTCTTGATTTTAATTTTCGTCTTCTAACTACTTGTGTTGAAGTTTGATTAGAAGGAAAATTGAATTAGGTTTTTTTTTTCATTCCTTGTTTGTAAGTTTCTAAACAAGAACGAATCTTCAGATTCTGTTTCCAACTGCGTCAGGAGATCAATCCTGATAGCATCATAATATAAGAGATTAGTAGAACTTCTTGTGTCAACTAATATTCTTTTAAATATATATCCAGCAATATTCAAAGAAATCACTAATGGTACATCATTGTTAATGACTTTGTTAGGGTCCAATTTTTGCTTTTTCTCAAGACGCACTTCATATTGAAAGTATATTCCAAAGATCATCTCTATTACTTTTGGAGCTGCTGCATGTCTTTGAGAATCCAATTGTTTTGTTTGATCTCCTTAAACCATATGTATATATTTTCTCAATTTCCCTCTCCAAAGCAAAACATTCATCCGTATAATATCCAACATCCTTATGATGTAAACAGTATCGATCTTGAAACCTTTTGTCGGAAGGACCTTGAATCAGCTTTGGAGGTTTAAAAATTCTTGAACTTTCCACTTTCTGTAATATAAAAGTTTGAAGAACATTAAGTGGTGTGAAATGCTGATTTTGCTTTGGAGGTTTTCTTGTAAAATTGTTATTATTTCCTCCATCATTCTTCCTCTGATCGTTATTCCCATCAAAATGTTTTTGAACATCTTGTTTTTGCATTGGGACTCCCAAATGTTGATCTGGTTTTGTAAACTCACTGTGATAAGAACTTTTATCAAAATATCTATCACCATTATACCTTGGAACAAAAGAGTTGTATGTCAAAAAACTAGATTAAAGCTTTGAAACGGAAATTCCAGGGTTGATATCCCATTGTTCTTGGCTTCTTCATCCCTTTATGTTCTTATTTCTAGAAATCATCCTTCTCTATCTGCCTTAAGTTTTTCTTTGATCTAAAAAGATCCTTAGCTTTGATCCAGTTGCAAACTTTTGTTAACAACTCATTAGTTGTTTTTGGATTCAATAGCTCAATTTTGTTGAGATATGTCCTAGACGAAGTCCATAACAAAAAGCTTCAACATATGTTTATTTCGAACACTCATCCATATTTAGTGCTTCATTATTGATTATGTTCAAATAATCCCCCAAAGTTTCATCATTGAACTGTCTAAGATTCCTTAGATGAGAACTTGGTTTTTTCTGAATGGCACTTCCTTGAAACTCCCTCAAAAACATTTAACCCAGCAATTTCAATGAAGATATGGATGCTCTACGTAATTTTCCAAACCAATCGACAGTTCTCCTAACCAATGTAGTAGGAAAAACTTTACACAAATTCAAGTCATCTATTCCATAAAAAGTCATCTTTGAATTATGTCGAGTCAGATGTTTTTCAGGATCTATAGAACCATCATAATTTCAAGATTAGGCATCTAGAGGTACGTTGAACTTCATATACTCTTCAATCAAAGGATTTGCTTGAATTTTATTCATCACACCTGCTTTTGTTTTAAACCGAGAAAGTACCATTTCTATTTCCTTTCTGATATCTTGAATTTCATCATGCCATTCAGGTTCTATAGTTGTGGAATGTTGCAGATTGCTTCCTTTTTCTTTTCCTTTATCAACATGTTTGACTAATTTATAAAAATTTTGCCATATAGTTTTCTTGTCCTCCTTTGAAATCATTGGATCTGTTCTAACATGCTTCAAATTAATTCTAGGTAGACTTTTAGAACAAACTTCTAGATCTTCACCTCCTTTTGATTTATTTTAACTATAACAACTTTTTTCCTGTGCATCTTAAGGTTCTAGAATCTCCTTCCTCCTCTACTCATGAAGAAATTTTCTGAACATATATCCATATTATTTAACACCAACTGTCTATCTTTTTTGGAACTTCAACTTCCGGTAAGTCTATATCTACCATCATCCTTTTATGAAAAGATGTAGTATCATAAGATCGCAGAGAACCATTGAACTTTGGCATTGAAATAACTTGCCTCTCTTTCCATTGAGGATTAGGTGAATGTGGTTTTTCAATTCCAACAACATTATTCTAATTATCTGTTCCCTTTGAAGTATCCTTGGCAACAACACTTCGTGTCTTCATAACTTCCATAATTTAAATGTAGATTGAATAATTAAAAAAATCCTCGAAACAACAAATATAGTAAACTGTCTCTTCGAGGACATCCCAATGGGTGGAATGGTGAGCGTGTAAACCATAAGTTTGGTTTTTGAATCCCACCAACACCCTCATGGATAAGCAAAATGTAGAGGTACGTGTGAACTGACCCAGACACAACTGAATATATGTAAATATATAAATATATATATATATATATATTTATATAGATATAGTAAACTGGAAACCAACTTTCCACTTAGCAAATATGTATCAAACTAGATCTAACTTACAGAAGATCAATTCACCAAAATAATTCACCAACAATAGAAAACTCTAGAATAATATGAAAGAAAAATCTCAATTCGAATTAATGAAATCAGAGAGAAAATCAACTCTTCTGGGAGAGAGATGATTTAATTTTAATATCAACTCAATTTTCTCAAAGGAATCTATGAAAATCAACCAAGCTAAAATGAGATCTAAGAACTATAACTAGTTTTCTTCACAATAGAGATGAACGAGTAAAGCGAACAGAAATCAAGCCTATACATGATGGATGCCATTTATGATGTTGCGGATTCACCTCGGTACTCCTAGTTCATAAACTCCGGCACATCTACAACACAAACAGAAAGGAACGGGGGAGAAAACTCCTTGTTCCTCCTCCGAAGCATAAGTTAGGTTCAAGAGAAGAGAGAGCGGGAAAAATAGAGAGAGAGTGAAAAAGCAACTTTATAAAGTTGTATTTATATTAACTTTGTGACGTGGATTGCCAAATTGGCAAATTCTGATATATTGCTTGGTTGAAAATGAACATATAATGAGATCCATATATGGAAGTGTATAAGCATATACACCTATTAATTTAAAATAAAACTATTTATATCTAATAAACATGATCTTTAGAATATCTTAGTGGGTGGAGTAGTAAGTGCGTGGACAATAGGTCTCGAGCTCAAATATAATATTATGAAAAAATGCTTGTACCATACTAAACCTAATTGATAATTTTAAAGAGAGCAAAAAAAAAAAAACCAAATACCACATAATTTATTTCATCATCTACAAATGTAAAATAACTTGTGTATCATTCAATTTTAATTTGCAGTGATTAAAATTTTGTAAAATCGAGTGAAATTCATCGCTCAGTAAGTTCATTTTGTCAAAAATAAG
>JAOXNR010053937.1:0-13360 GCA_028571225.1 Parsonsia alboflavescens | reverse complement strand
ATTGTGATATACTTTCTGATCAGTGATTCAATTTGATCTCGGGCATGTCTTCCGCAAGTTATTATCAAAATATGTTTTTGTAAGTTATTATCAGAATCTGTTTCTGTATCTTAAAAGGATATAATTTCCTTCACATACCACCCTACATTTGGGGTAAATACATTTCCTTTTTGCTGAGGTATGGCTATGGTTAATCACTGTATTTTGGTAAAAATTGACTATGTCAACAGAAGCATTGGTGTATCCTATTCTAACAAATATACAAGTTATATCATTACCTTACTTCTGGGTTATGAGAAGTTTAAATTCCTTACGTATCTAAGTTTGTAGACTTACATATCCAAGTTTCAAGAAATTCTCTAGATACCATGCTTCACTAGCACTGGTCTTGATCTGTTAACAAAATGGGTAATGTGTAGTTTTGTCTATCTGTGATAATTTCAGCAGTTTGAAGATGATACGTATGTGTCAACACTTGAATCATATGGAGCAATTGAAGAGACCCTTAGCCATATCATTCTAAGATGTGAAACTGCCGCAAATGCAACTTCTAAAGCAATTCACTTTCTGAAAACTGCTTCTTTTCATAATTGTATCATATTGTGCTTTGAAATGTAAATAGAGTTGTTTGGCTCTTGTACTTTAACGTTCATGACGGTACCCAAACATCACCCTCAAAATAAAATGGATGTCTTCAAGAATAATTTGATTTCTCTATTCGTATTAAAATTAAAACAACCTATGTTGTATGCTTCTCAGGTGCAAACATAAAACCTTGGATGGAGGAATTCATCAGAAAGATGTTAATATTTTGTAGGTTGCCCTTATTTGGTACTAGCAAAAGAAAACAAAAATAGTTCCTTTCCTTTTTCTCTTTTACCTAAGGGCTCCTGCTAATGTCAAGGAAAATCTCCTTTCATTGCAAATTAATGAATTTTTATTAAAAGGGAAAACAAAAAAGGAAGTTCTGAACAACAAAATACAATAAATTTTTCATTTTACTTAAGTCAGTTTTTTGTTGGGTAGCCAGAAAAGGTTACCTTTTATTCCTTTCTGCTGCTCAAAAATTCCACCAGACAGGAACGTAAGAATATTTTATCTTCCTGATCCAGATATTATGGTATTGGTTTCTCTTAGCTATTCATCTAATCAGATTCATATTTATTCCACATGTATTGATAAACAGAATGATGTTACAAATTTATTTCTCAAATTACAAAATTGCAGAGACAAATCCTGATCAAAATAATAAAAACTCATGTGTGACTTTCATAAATATTTTATTTTAACATAAGAAAAATGATGATGAAAGCTCCAGATAATATAGTTCTTTTTTTTTTCTGATAGTGATGTCATGTCCATTACGTAATACAGTTTCTTTCATTAAGATAAAAAATTAAAATAAATAAAATATAAAATAATACAAATTCATGAACACAATAAAAAAATAATAATAAAACTCATCCTTATCATAAAAACTATGCATGTTCATTAAACTTTATCAACTTACATTCAGATCATCTTAGCAATTTATCACTAACATACTTAACCATACAAATTTTTTGAATTCAACAAAATATATGAATGTAAAATAGAATATGAAGGTCTATTTCACAGGAAAAAAAAAATTCTATAAATACAGATGTTAAAACAAAATCAAAACATTACAAATTTCTCATTCCATCTGCATAAAACATCATGACGATCAATTTCATCTGAAAATTCATTCAAATCAAGATAATTGACATTTAAAGGTTCGGATTGCACGACTTTGGAATGTTTAAAGCACACATAATATTTACTGAAATGATACTTCTGGACGTGCAGATACGATGGTCGTTTCCATCTCTTCCTTTTTAATTTCTTTTGCACTTATTAGAAAACTATACAACATAATGCCATAGGAATTTTCTTAATCTAGTTTAATAATTATTTTATATCATTAAAAATGAATGCCTAAATGGATAGCATGTTTTTTCCAGCAAAAATGTTCTATGAAAGTGAACTTAACCTTGGTTTGCAACTAAACTTTTAGTTCTCTTTTCCTTTTCTTTTCAAATGCATTAAATGTTGTATTCGAATTTTACTGCTCATTTTCCCGTGCATTTTACTTGGTTGAGTGCAATTTTAAATGATTGTTTATGGGTCTGTTCTACTTTCGATTGATATATATAGGTTTTGGAGGGCTGCTCTCAATCTCTCCTAAAAGTGTTTTCATTACACTTAATGCTTCGGTAAGGAAAAACTTATCAGCCTCTATTACAAGAATGAAAGTTCCAAGACACCACTTTAAACTGGCCTCCCTAGATGATCTATATGAAAGAAGTGACAATCGATTTCAAGCAGGTAATCAGTCCATTAATATATAATATATCTAATTAAAATATTTTCATATAACACCACGTAATTGTAACGATATCATTGGAAGACTTATGGAATCTTAGAAATGGAAGAAATATCTGTAAATGGGAAGCCAACAAAAATAAGAAGAATGAAACTTATTGTGAACGAGTAAAACAACTCTATATCATAATTCTGTACCCGCTTTTTCAGTATTATTTCAAGATGAAAAAACCACAGTGACACTATGGAAAAATATAGCATGAGATATTGATACATCAATAACCAATAAAAGCAAGAGACCATTTACGATGACAATCACATCAACTTCAGTAAAAAAATTCAGAGGTTAGATTTTATTATATAGGTATATGAATATTTCACATCCTCAAATTATCAAATTAAAAAATTATCATAATATCTTCGCAGATGAAATCCAGCTAAGTTCCACTACAAGTTCAAGAATTTACGTCAATGTCAATATTCCAAAAGCTCACGAGCTTGTACAAAGATAAAAGTAAAATTTCAGTATTTTAACATTTAAAATTATAACAAAAAAATTCTATTTTTCAGCCGAAAGAGTGAAGACTTTCAATTGAGAAAAATACCATCCCAGAACAAATGTTGACAATGAAGGTTGGATGTTAAAAATTGAATATGCATATTTGGAAAATATGCTACAAATGGAATGGACATCTCCTTCACAAGTATACAAAGATTACTCCCCCAATGATTATAAATTTGTTTATTACCTCTACATTCTTACACAAAAATAAATATAAAAAGGAAAAAATTTTACAATACAATGAATAATCATGGAATTGAAGAGAATTTTGGCTGGTATTTCATGGCTTGCGAAACCGGCATGAAAAGACTGACAAAAGAAGAACAAGGTGAAAATATATTTTAATAAATAGTAACAAGTTTAGCTAACAAATAAGATTTTATAAACCCCGTAATGCTCGAGTCTTCATCAAAGTGAAAATAAAAATAGAAATATTCAATTTTGAATGGAGGAATTAATAGACATATGATAAAAGATTTTGTTTCATAGCTAAATCCATATTTATGAAAAAGGAAAAAAAGAAAAGAAAACCTACTTCTTTAGCAAAAAGAAAAAGAAAAAAAAACAGTAAGCTTGTTTGGTAACTGTTTTCATAACAGTTTTTTTTTTTTTTTTCTAAAAAATTTAGAGAACAAAAAAAACTAGTTTAGTACATGTGTTTTGAAAAATGGTTTTACACAACAATTTTTTAAATTTTGTTTTCAAAACAACTTTTGGAGAACATGTGGTAGATGATTTCTTTTTGTTTTTTCTGTTTTCTTTTCTAAAAAATTAATTTCTTCATATAGCTCCACTACTAAAATTATGAGACGTCACCCAAAGATTACATGCTATTTTTTTATTATTATTATTTTAAAGAAATATTTTGTATTTTATTAAAAAAATTAATATATAGTTTTGTTTAAAAAATATTATTATTATGCTTTAATAAACATTAATCTTTTTTTCTAAAAAAATTATCTTTTTGTGTATTTCATATTTTATATTTTCTCTCATGTAAATATTTGTGCATGAAGTAATATGTATTTTATTTTTTACCAAAAGTTAATTATGGTATTAATAAATTTAATTCAATTCATAAATTAATAAATCTTTGTACCTTTTTTGTTAATCCCTTTGTCGTCAAATGGTTATAAAATTTTTTATTGAAAAATACATTAAAACAATTTTTAAAAAAGAAATTAAGAATAATTTTAAAAATTCCTAAATTATCTCAAACTTGACAAACGATTTTTTTGTTCATTGGTTTCATGAACCGTTCAATAGAATTCTTTTGAGGAAATTCTAAAAAATACTCAAAATTGAATTGGATATTTCAATTATATCCGATTTCTCAAAACATTTCAACTATACTTATTTTAAGTTAGTGAATTTCACTATATACCTAAATTGGTACGGACACCCAATTTGAGAAAAAAGAACGGCTAACCAAATGAAAAAGACACATTTGCGTTCATTCAGTGGACCTCCCCCAAGTCCGCTAGGAATTCCAATGGGTTTGTTATTCCCTCATTCACCCGACTTCCCCAAACCCTCATTCAAACGACCTTCCTGCAACGAAAACCCAATCGTCTATCCTTAGTCCTCTCACAACCCATTTGTTCAAGCTCGTCGTTGCCGTGGAATTTGTTTACCATTAGCTTGCCATTATCGAAGAAAAAGAAGCTATACCGCTGCAAAAAAAAAAAAAAAAAAAAAAAAAGGGTTCCACCTGCACCTCCTCGGCTACAGGTAAGTCCCCTTTGTGTCATTTAAAATTTTTTCCCCTCCATGATTATGCAAATGGTTATGCTGTGAGTGTTCCCTTTTGGGCCATTTCAGTATCTTTTTGTATTTTGCTTTGAACTGGAAATTTTAACTGTCATATGTTTCGGTTTGTACTTCTTTTTTTAAAAAGAAAAAATTGTTGATAATTGAGGAATGTTAAGCCTATTTGGAGGCATATTTATATGAAAAACAATTGGAGAAGGTTGAAAACAAACTTTTTTGGTTGAAACTGTGGAAGGTCAGGATAATCTATGGAAGTTTGGCCCCATTATTATTATTATAAAATTTTAAATATCACGAAAGGTCGAAACAATCTATGCAAGGTCAGGATAATTTATGGAAAGTCGATCTATTATTATTTCATTATTATTATTATTATAAAATTTTAAATATTATTGAAGGTCAAGATAATCAAATTTATGGAAGGTAGAGATAATCTATGGAAAGTTGGCAAATTATTTTTTAATATTTTTAATAAATTATTATTATTATATTTTTTAAATTTAAATAAAAATTTATATTATTAAATTTAAAATTAAATAAAAAATGTTATTATTATTTTAAGTTAAAAAATATGAATTATTATTATTATTATTATTATTAAATTCTAAATGAAATAAATTGTAACTTAAATAAAAATTATTATTATTATTATGAAAATAATTAAAAATTATTATTATTAAACTATCACTGTACTGTACAATGATTTATTATTATTATACAATGTAGTTTATACTGTCAGTGTATAAATGAATTTAATTATTCAATTTACTTTAATACTTAATATTTTATAATGATTTTCCTAGCTTATTTTATTTTTTTTTATAAATAAAAATACATTGTACTTTATATTAAAAAAGTAAAATAATAATATTATAATGACTCCACCAATGTCTGTCTACTAACAATAATAATAATAAGTTATAACTATAATATCTTTTATAATTAAAATACTTGGGGAAAATTTTGGATAAAGTTTTATACAATGGTTTTAAATAATAAATTATTATAGATTTTTCTGTGAAATATTATGTTTAAGATTTAAATAATACTTTTTCATGCGATAACGAATTGTTTGGAGCCTATTTTATTTTTTGTACTTAGTCCAATTTAACGACAATCTAGCAAATTATTTATTTTTTATATATATATTTGCAAAGATATTGACCCTAGTAGAGGGAGATGGTCTTATCGGCATAGTCATGTTATTCCTCCCAGTAAGAATATGAGTTGTCACTGCAAGTATTCGTGGATAGTAGAGGTAATTGACTTGGTCAAGCTCCACGGAATAGAGGAGTCCATTCAGACATATGTTGGACCTATCCCAATATGCCGGGTGTTTTTATGCCCATACTACATTTCATGTGCTTAGACTTGAGGTTCACTTTCTCAATGCTTGTCCCAATGAGATGTGGTTCCACATCGGAGGTAGACTACATCGATTAGGGCCTCAGAGGTATGCCCTGATCACCGAACTTCGATTTGACCCGATAGATGAGGGGATTAGGTTATCACACGACTCCGCACATGATAGGTTATTGGGACCCGATCCACTGACCCCGACATAGGTCCTTGCCATGTTTAGCTCGATGGATGTTGAATCTTTGGAGCAGGATAATGTCCTCAAGCTTGCTTATGGCATCATCGTCGAATATTGGATATGAACACGTGAGTCTTTAATAGTCATTTCGTATTGTGTGTGGTCTATCGTCGAGGATTTGCTAGCGGCTGAGGTTTTTTCTTAGGGCACCATGGGGTGGAGCATGACACAGCATTGCCTCCAAGACGCCGTTGATAACGGGATCTCTGGCAACGAAAAGGCATTTATACGGCAATGCCTGGGTAATACTGATATGACTATAAATCTACCATTTTCGTGAAGTCTTCCAATTTATATTCACCTTTTGATCCTTTATTAATGTTTTTTCTTTCAATTCAGTGGTGGATGTAAACCCACTTCCCGTCCTTGCTCTCCTATTTGTGCTTTGATGCTCCTCCCAGAGCTTCTAGACCCGTCGCTACATGGCACCTGAGGTGCCTTCTTCTCCAGAGGACGATTTACTCCACTTCTAAAGTAAAGTGGCATGGTCTATTAGATAGGGTAAGCAATCAACCTTTCCACTTGTGTTTTTTGTTCTTTTGTTTTTTAAAAATCAGATGTTCATTAAACTAAATTACAACTTACACTGGCATCTGCTTCATCACCATACATTGAGCCAGATGAGCAGGAGCTGCAGATGCCTTATTGGACTGATTTTGACGACCTCCCGTATATTCCATCTGTTTGTTAGGGGGCTTCAAAGCCCAACTCATTCTGGGAGGTCGTCCAACATCAACCACCCTCCTGCCATTATAGAGGTTAGTCTAATGATAGTTGAATTAGTAACTTGTAAATGAAATAGTCTAATTTATTGTGTCTAATGTTTATATCTATTTTATTTTTAATCAGCTACTCCAAGAGTTGGGGATGTCGAGATCCCCGAGGACGAGGAGGAGCATTTTGAGGAGCGACCTCCATCCACTGTGAGATTGAAGGGACATGGGGTGGAGGAGAACCACTACCAAATATGTATCTCTTCATATTTTTTTTTAAAATTAAGCATTCAATTCAGTATGTATATTTATTATAATTTATGTTTAAAATTAAAGTACACTTCCAAGAGCATTGAGAGGCCCTCTCATTCTGCTCTGACTGGCGATGAGATGGTACCCCAACTCAGGACTCTATTGGCAGAGTTTGAGGAAAGGGTAGATGCCCGATTGGAGTGAGCTCATGCCCGAATTGTCAAGCATGTTGATGCCTGCTTTGTGCAGCAGCATAAGTGGGTGAGTGCTCAATTGGAGCAGCAGGAGCAGTTATCCCTGTCTCGGCAGATGGCTATCCTACAGCAACTAAATGAGATAGAGTGTCGATAGAGCTTGGGGCAGGGTGGCCAGACATCTCCGCATTCACATCACTATTGCTTTTATCTTGGCATGCACGAAAGTGCTTCCAACTTATCAATATAGCTTCAACCAATATAAATTCTTTTTGTTGAAATGAGGAAAATAGTAACCTTGTTAGCTCATTTATTCTCGAATGTTCATTGATTTCAGTAACTTCTCCCCCAGAATCCATATAACTCATTTTTCAAATCAAATGTAATCTTTCAGTCGAGGGTTGGATTAAGAATTTTTATAAATGAGTTTGATGGATTTTGGGTAAGAAGTTACTGAAATCAATGAACATTCAACAACAACTGAGCTAATAAGGTTACTATGTTCCTTATTTCAGCAAAAAGAATATAAGTTGGTTGAAGCTATATTGATAAATTGGATGCACCTTCATGAATGTCAGGAGAAAAGCAATAGTCAAGCTATAATCACATGATTGGTAAGAATACTGATGATGCAGTGAAGCAACTCAGAGCAATGATGGATCCATTTGTATACGTGCACAAAGGAAACATATTCAGTGACAGTGTTCCTGGTTTGAGAGATACACTTATTATGTTAAATCCCACAGATTTACAGAAGAAGCTTCTATTGAATATCCCTAATAATATACTTGAAAAGGTATATCTTGTATCTCTACTATCCATTCACCCTTATTTGGCCGTCAGTTTTGGTAAAATCGAAAAAAGCCACATTCATGATCTTTTTTTTGTACATAACAACAGGAGAGAGATGTTTGTGAACTGGAGGTAGTAGATCCACTCGCTTTAGGTGAGGTCCAGAGACTCCGAACTACCGACTAGGTTAGTTTAAATATCTTTCTGTTTTTTAATATTTCATATTTGAATCGATTTTCGTAGGTAGTTAATTTATTTTAAATAGCAGGTGGAGGGGAATGCAGGTGAGAGGGAGGTGGTAGATCCACCTGTTCCAGTCAAGGTTCGAACTACCCACCAGGTTAGTTTAAACATCTCTCTGTTTTTTAATATTTCATATGTAAACCGATTTTCAAAGTTAGTTAATTGATTTTAAATAGCAGGTGGAATGGGATGTCGGTGAGAGGGAGGCTTCACCCGCTCGGTCTAATACTGTTGTATCCGACCCTATTGTTCAGGTGAGACACTACATAATTAGCTAAGTTTCTTAGTTTTTTTTTTTTTTTTTGACTTCATATTTATATGTCTGGTTCAAGTGTCTTTAATTTAATTTCTTTACTTTCTAATAATTTGATTTAAAATTATCTCAGGAGGGAGGGCATGCTATTTGGACCAAGGTCCAGGCTACAAACCTCATATCACCTTTCACGGACCCCTCTCAACATATATACATTATGGGCCTCCAAAGAAGAAGCCCAGAACAAAGAAAAGGAGAGTGGAAGGTCTAGTAGGGGTGCCAGGGGAAGGCTTGGTGATATTTGTAGTGGACATTCACCAAATCCGAAGCTGCTTGGATACTTTTTGCTCTTTGGGGGAATAGGAGAGGTATTTATATTAATTTCGTTAACACAATTTAGCTTTCTCTTCATTATTAAGTTATTGTGCCTTTTTTAGTATGTTATAGTTATTATTTATATTTTCTAACAATTGTGATCTTTTTTGTGACAACGCTCGATGGGGGTTTCCTCTCTTTTGACGGGAGGATCGTTCAAGATTGCACTCAAGAGCTGTAGGACCCTCGTGTCGATCAGTTTATCAGAGGGCTCCGATGGGCAGCTACAGTGCATCCAGACGAATACCTATGGCGTAGAGGTTCGCCATTTTCTCTCCTTATCTCTATGTAAGTATTTTGTTTAATTTTTATCAATTGTATAAAATATTTTGTTTATATAATATTGATTAAAAATAACTCAATTTGCAGAGTATGCTCCATTCCGATTTTGTTTCTACCTCCGTTGGAAGGAAGCTTGAGACCCACAAGTTCGATGAAGGTTCCATCGGCTGGGTGAAGGGAATCGAAGATAATTATGAGGTCGCCTAATGGCAAGTCGATGAGGTAATAAACATAGTTACTATTTGCCATAAGAATCATTGGGTACTTCTAAGGATCTTGTCGAACGATGCAAAGGTCACTCGCATAAGATAAAGTGGTGAGGGCGCATAGGATAGAGTTGATGGAGCTGGTTTGTAGGATGTTGTCACACTTTCTGGTACAGGCCAACTATCATTTCACTATGGGAGTTGCTACTGCTCTACCTACCAAGTTTGCATATGAATTTTTTGGCATTAAAGCCCTTCCGACTTAGCTTGAGTTGACTGGTTATGGGGCCTACGTTGCATATTACATGGCGCAGTTGCTGAGAGGGTATGTTTGGATGATGCCATCATTAGAGGATATTCTAGATGCACCCCAACTTATTAGGGATGAGATGGCATTGATCACGCTTGAATATAGCAACAGTACATAGATTTCTATCCCAGTGATTTTTTGTTTTATATCACGTATATATTTTGGACAGCGTGTAAATTATTTAAATGAAAATGAAATTATATTAGTTGTTTTATTTATATTGTGTGATTAAAAATACTATAAAAAAACTACAAGTGATGATTAATATGAAACTAATTACAAGTCCTGAATCATATAAAAAAAATATGAAAATAACAAAATAATTACAAGTAATGAAAATAAGACGATGACAGCAACATGCCTCAGTTTCTTTCCCATTTTTTTCCTTGTTGTGTTTGAACTCTGACAGAGACAGTGACATGCTTTGGATGCAAAATAGTTAGATACACAACTGAGGAGATGAGAAATGAGTTTGGAAATGGGAAAACAGCTTTTTTGGTCGAAGCTCGGGATTGTATGCCAAAGGTCAGTATTATTTGCTGAAGGTCGATGCAAAGACTTGCCCAACTTCACCTTTGCCAAGTCTTGCTTCGACCTTCAGCAGATAATACCAACCTTCGAATCATTATACCGACCTTCGACATACAATCCCGACCTTCCATCGTTTCAAACGAGAAAAGCTAGTTTCTCATTTCCAAACCCAATTCTCACCTCCCCAGTTGTTTATCCTAATTTCATGACTGTAGAAGAAGAAGAAGAAATATGGTCTACAAAAATAAAAAATCATGTTGTGGGGAAAATGAAAATATTGTAAACTAGTAAGAATATGAAAATCCTTTACAAGTCGTTAATCGTCTCAACACCAACATCGCCTTCAAAAACACCCACACTCTCATGGACAATACTTATATTAACATTAACAAACATTCCGTTTCAACTGTTGCCTCCAATGTTTGTCCAGAAACCTAAAATTGTTAGGTAGATATCCTATTAGATGGGTGCCCTTCTTAAGCATGATCATCCGATAATGGAACCTCTACTTCAGGTGGGAGGGCTTTTGTGGCTGTGTTTAGACAAGTTTGACAATTGTTTCCTTTTCTTTTGCATATCGTGCAAGCTTTCTTCCATCGAAATTGTTCACTTTGAGAGAGGAACCAACCTTGTTGTGGTCTTCCTACCTCTTTTCTTGCAAACAATGCATTGACAACCACATCTTCCAAACCTGCAATTCTATTCAAACTCAAAGACAATGGAACAGGCTATATCGAAGGTGCATATGCCTTCCTCAATATTTCTATGTTAAATGAATTTTCACGGCAGAAAGAATAGCAATGAGCCCCAATTTAATTATAATGAATTAAATATGAGAAAAATCAAATTGGGATTGTGATTTTAAATCTATTTTCTAAACAATAAGGAAGATCCAGAAGATCGAACCTACCTTACGAAAGGTCTACTCGGCCTCTCGTAAGGTTGGTTTTGCTGTCTGGAACATTTGTTTAAATTATGCGAAGGTTTTTCAATAATTGACAACAACAATGGCATGTTTACATGGAATTCTTTCTAGATCCCATCTTCGACATCCACAAGTCCTCCAAATCACATCCACAACAGCATTTCTTTCTCGTGGGGGATTACTGACGACATACTCCTCCCTAGCTCGAATGAATATAGTATGCAGCCTTTGTTGATCAACCTTCACAGCTTCCTACTCAATCCGTTCCACAACACATTTGGTAATAATATCAGACATTGTAGCGGCTATTTCTTGACGTTTATTGAACCAACTTTGACACATACCCCCTATAAAACTCGTGAGCGGATCTAATCGGCAATTTTTTGAACTTTCTCGATCACTTCATTGAAGGACTCCACAAGGTTGCTTGTCATTTGGTTGTATCGATTCTTCGAACAGTAAGCATGTGACCAACTTGATCGCCCTACTTCAACATCCAACCATCCATGAACCTAGGGTGTATATGTTGAATCTCCCCAAAGTGGTGGTCGCATTTGTGCTTAGCATTTGTGCACTTTTCAAGTGTGTTGCATCTAGGATAATGATGGGTCTCATGTACTTGAAACTCTCGAACGACCAAGTGCATAAAAACACCTCACAAAATGCTCCTCTGGCAATGTTATGCTGGTTACTAAGGCAGGCATTGTCTGTTATAAGAGCTAAAAGTATGTTGGAAGCTGTCTTAGTGAGTCATTTGGAGTGCCATAAACAATGTCCTTTGCACGCTGCAAAGATCTCTAAACTTTGGTGTATCCTAACTTCACACTATAATTCTCTCGCATGTCCTAAATCACATTTTTTGGGGGTGCGATTCACACTGACTATTTTATCAGCATACAAACAACCAATTGTTGATGCACTTGCATCCCTATTTTGGCTTTGCTGTACAATTTGAATGCAAGTGTGAATTGGGACAAACTTGTGAATCACCCATATTTGGTATCCAGTTCTACACTATGCATGTATTATGAAGGTGCAATTTTTTTTTATTCCTACATCGCACCTCGAATCTTGCCTTATCTGAACGTACTACGTGATACGAAAATCGATTCTCAAGTGAATATTGTCCTACTGCTGTCGTCAATTCATCCTTACTATTAAAAATTGAATCCTTCCCTATCTCACAAACAAGTGGAATGGTTTCATCTTTGGAATAATGCACTTCTACTTCATCACCCCAATCCATGTCTATGAATTGAGTTGAAGGATCCGGTATAAATTGCTAAAAAAGAACTACGTGTCTAACAGTATTGTTGAAGTTCATGGGGACATCATCATCAACACTGCGGATATATTCTTTTTCGTAGTCATCATCAGCATCGGTGTGAATATTTTCGGATGGTCCAAGTTCATCGTTTACAAGTGGGAATGTCCCATCCAGATTCCTTTCGTATGCATTAACAAAATCATCCATTGCATGATCACCACCACACTGATGTAATCTTTCAATTTTGTTAACGATCACCATTTTAGGATCAACTTCAGCCATAAAATACATGATTCCGTATATATCTTTAATTTCCAATAATTTAGTACTTTCATTTGATAATCTGGATTCAAATGAGATTTGTACATCGAATTGGTTTAAATCGATCTTCATGTAGCCTGCCATAGTTCTCCTAAAATCTTCATAACTGATGTCGTTTGGTACAACTACCAGACGTGCTCTTCTACTTGTAGAACCATCGTGAAGAAGAATTTTGATTAAAGCCATTTCTACATGAATTTAAAGAAAAATATATTCAGGAAAATGTACAAGCAATATTAGAAAGAAAAGGGGAGAAATATCTTAATTAAAAAAACAAGTTGAGAAAAAAAGGTCTGTAAAGTTTTTTTAAGAAAAAAAAGGGACTGGAAAAAAATGCTTGAAGGTTGACCATATGGAATGTCTTAAGCCCTACGCGCTCCACCACGCCTCCGCATTGCCCAAGAGGAGCGGCCCGCATTATTTC